>PVIR01006057.1:0-68512 GCA_004026965.1 Petromus typicus
AGGTTTTGGGCACCCCCTGGTGGCTGAATTTTACCAACAGTTTATAGCCTCAAGAGCAAAATTGTATCAGTTGAAGACATCCTGGTTCTTTGAGAGGTAAGTGGTAGTAGAAAAAGAAAGGTTTCACCTGGGGAGGGACAAATTCCTTGTCAGCTTAACTCATCCACCTGCAGTTGCAGGAATGCTCTCCTTTTGCCTTCCTCAGCATAAGAGTCACATTGCTGTAGGATCCCCACCACCCTCAAGCCACCTGATACTCCTTCCAACTGTTGAGTGGACCCGATCAATAAAGGCTGGCTCAGAGAGTCTTTGTCATTGCCCACTTGGAGGCACTGAACTCCTGGGCCCCCCCCTGTACTTAGAAATTACGAAAGTCTCTGTTGTCTTTTTTTCAGCCCTTGCCACCCCCCTTTCTAGGCAGACGGAGGATTGAGCGGCCTCTGAGGTTGCTGTTCCACCTTCCCTTCCTTCAGAGGTTCCACACAGATGAAGGTTAGCAGACTCCCCTCACTATCCCCCAGGATATCAGTTTGGGACATTCCATCTCTTTTTTTCTGTCAAAGCAGGTGCCTCTGAAAAAGAAACAAATTTTCTGAGATAAGTTCTAGTGTAAGTGAGTAATGGAGACAGAGCTGCCTTGTAATATTGTCAGTGCGTGTAGCTCACAGGCTACTTCTCCAGTTTAGCATATCTAATAGGCAACAAAGCTGATATCTGATAATGAGCTTGGGGTTAATTAGTGTGTTAGTAGGTGTGTTGTTGGACTCTTTCAAAAGTTAGTGACACCGATATGTGCTTGGCATGTGGCAAGGAGATGGGTATATGAACAAAGGGCCATGGACACCTCCAATCTGCGTGCGTGCATGCATGTACTCACGTGCACATGTGCACACACACACGCGCGGGCACACACACACACGCACACACACATTTCAGAACACACAGTTTAACTGGAGAGTTATTACTGCAAAGAACTGAGGCAATGCAACGTGGCAGTTGTGCAGCAGGTGTTAATGAAGCTGTCCAAGGCCTCCTGTGTTAAAGTGGAGCTCTTGAGAATACCACGTGGATGACCTCCAACACGCCAGGGCAAACCGTTCCACATCCGTTCCACTGAGTCCAAGGCAGCCGAGGGAGCAGCATTTCTCCATGCCACACTCAGTCCTGATAAAGTCCTGTCAGTCCAACAACATAGACCCCATAATTTTTTTAATCTCCTTTCTTGACCCCCCCAATTGCCAGATTCGAAAATAAAAATTCAAGACATGCATTTAAATTTGAATGTCACATAAACAATTATTTTGGTAGACGTATAACCAAAATATGACGGTGTGTGTCTTTCTTGTCCCAACCCCACAGGATCACTCACTCCTCTTCCATGTATCCAGCCTGCTCCACTAATTTCTAGGCTGGCACTGAGATAGCACTGCTGATCTCCAGCTTCACACGCGCAGAGATTCCTCCATCCTAGCTGTTCATCTCCATGGAGGCCCACAGAGACAATATAGAGAGGGCAGGAATCCTGACGTGGATGGGGTGGGGTGTAGAGGACATGGCTGCTCAGTACTAGCGGGTTGTGGGTGGCTCTTGCTTTCCCTTACTCAGCTGCATTGTCAGAAGTCAGACCAAAGCCCTACGTGACTCAAACGGGCGTGCCAGCCAGCAGAGCTGGGCTAGTGTTGCTCCTTTGCTCACGGCTGTCACTGAGGCCTAAGTCCTGGTCTGTGAAGCAGTAGGGCCTCGCTGAGTTACGTGCAGCTGAGGTCAGTGTGACCCCATTTCAAATCCTTTTCCCTGAGCTATCACTTCTCACCGGCCTTGCGGGCTGCTTGCCAGCTGCATTTGGTCCTGGTACTGGTTTTTTCCATCATAGCAAGATAAGCAGTGCTTGCTCCCTAATCGTGCCCGGCGCCATCATGCTAGGCGTTTGGCAGTATTTCACTGGGTGAATTCACCACTCCCTATTCCTTCTCACAGTTGTATTCAATAAATGCTGGATGCGCTTGGGAGCTTTGTTGCCTAGAGCAGCATTGATCAGGGTCTAAGACTCAGCTTCCTGTAAGTCTCCTTCAGTCCATTCTTTAACCTTTAGCAGGGGCTGTGGTCATTCAGAGGAGGCTGGGACTTACTGTGGGGGTCTCCAGCAATGTCCACTCCCCTGACCTTACCGTGGACCATCTTTTATTACACCCTCCTTCCTCCTACCCCAGAGATGTACTGCTTTTAAGGGTGTTCTGACGAGCAACACCTCCACCTCCACAGGTTTTGGGCACCCCCTGGTGGTTGAAGTTTACCAATAGCTTCTGACAAGCCATTAAGTTTGCTGAAACCAGACTGAAGTTTACTCATCAAAATAATTTTAAACCACAGGATTTACCCTTAGAGAAGGAAATGGAAAAACAGACAGGAAAGAAGGAGGAAAGGGCTGTGTGTGTTGAACAATGAAAACTAAATTGTAAATTGTAGATAGGAAATGATCTGGCCTAGGAGCTGTGTCAGTTTCCCTTGCAATATCAGCCTAGACCTGTTCTCCTTAGACGCTGTGCCAGCACCTTTTGACATAGTCTGCCATCTGAAAATGTTAAAATTTGGGACATCTCACATTTAATTATGAGGGTGGAGAGTGGAGGGAAGGAGAGGTAAGGAAATGGATTAGCAACAGCTTTGGGGTTATATCCCCATTATAGAACCAGTACCTCAAAATGGAACTTACAAGTTAAATAATTTTCTTTGAGAGATAAGGGATTGATTTAACTTCCTGCTGCCGAGCACATAATCAACACCCTCACCTCTCCTCAGCCCCCAAGAAGTGACAGAATATGTAGACACAGACTGTAGAGCTTTTTATAAAGACTGAGGATTCAGTCCAAGGAGCAAATGAATGAGTGACTGTAGATTCGCATATATGTCAGAACCTTGACTTTAGATAATGATATAGTACAGATTACCCTGATGTATATATGCCAGATATATTTTTATCAATATTATTGACAGACTATTAATTTTCTAACTTAAAAATGAACTTTTAAAAGTCATGTTTTCACATGACTTTTCCTTCTAAAATTTTTTTCATACGAGTAGATGATGGTTATAGTGAAATATAAAAACAAAAGTCCCTTGACCTGCACCCCTGGCAGTGTTGTGAACACTCAACCAGGAGTGTAAATGTTTTCTGTTTCTCTCCCATATCTTGACTAAATGGGCTTCTGAACACTTCCAAGTCTTCTGCTCACCTCAGGTCACTCATCCAAGAAGCTGTGAGCTAGTTGCTGGCAGCCTGCTGAGCACACTGACTAATTGAATCAAACCATTGATTTGTCTGTGCTGAGGCTCAGAACACACACGCTGAGCTTCGAAGCTGTTGGCTCAGACTCCGGGTCTCTAACCTTGTCTTGTTTTCCCCGCCCAAGTACAGGCGGGGGAGCCTCCGTGGAATTCCTTTATCTGTAGCGAGACCAGACCAACTGAAGGTAACTACACGGCCTTCCATTCCCATCCTGAAATTTCATTAGTATGAGTCTCAGAAGACTGAGGAACCCAGCCACCCTGGATAGACTTTATTACAGAAACAATGTCTGCTCCTGAGCCTCGTTTAAATTCCAAAGGACTCATTTTATACATTATTGGACTCTGGCTCCATTTGGTCCCCTACCAATCATTTAAAACCCTTTAAAAATGTCAGCTCTCTCTGGCCCTTTGCAACTATAAACTCTTTGTGATGGGGATTATGTGAGGTTTTTTTTTTTTTTTTTTTTTTCACATTTCTATTCTCCCAGCACTTGAGAGAGAATAGCTTGAGGTAGGACAAGAAATAAAACGTAAAGAGGAGACAAGGAAATCATAAGGAAAAATTGGGTTTGTTTTGTTTTGTTTTTAGTTTTTTGAGACAGTCTTGCTTTATAGTTCAGGCTGGTCCTGAATTTAGCCTCGGACTCAGCTGTGCTGGGATTACAGGCTAAAAATTATATTTTTAAGATGACTGCAACTTTCAGGGTCCAGCCAAAGCCACCCAAGGTGACCTGGATCAGCATTCCTTTGGTTAAATTTAGGCTCTTTCCCTAATAGACCACATTATACTCCATAATTTTCCCATAATATTACAGGTCCACAAGTTGGCTTCATTGAGGAAAAAAAAAAAAAAAGAGCAGAAACCTGAGCCTAACATAAAGGAGCAGATTGAGACAATTCAAAGGGTGTTTAAATTACCTATTCAAAGCAAAACAAAGCTGTGCCCTCGGCTAGTATCATCCAGAGAGGACACCTCTTTCTGGGTTATTGTGTCCTTATAAAGCGGAAATTTGTAAGGACAGACACGTATAGTATGAACCAAGTTAATGGAAAGAGACAAGGAGAATCATCTAAAACCCAAGAAATCCTGGAGGCTACCAGAAAGTAGGAGGAAGACATAGGACAGATTTTTCTCAGAGCCCTCAGCAGAACCGCCCCTGCCAATACATTGATTTTGAATTCCTAGCTTTAGAACTGCAAGGCAATAATTTCTGTAATTCAAGCCACTCAGTATGTGATGCTGTTATTAAAGTATTAATCGTTGTGTGCTGAGGTTATAGAGTTTTAATGAATTACACAATCTTCTTGAGTTTGCAATCAACTATACTAAGGCCACACAGTCTACTGATGTTATTGTATAGTTAAATAATTATGCACTTTCTCCTTTCACTCTGTTTAAAATCCTTCCCCACCAGGTTCTTTCATAGTACAACTGTGTTCTTCTTGTAGAGTGTATCTATATAAATTTTAAAAAATATTTCTTACCATTGTTTTGCAGTAGGTGGGAAGTAAAAACAAGCTTTCCCTCCAGAACTAAGATATATACATAATATACATATATATATATATATACATACATATATATATATATACATATATGTATACACACACAGAGCTTTTAAAGTATTTTTAGAAATCAGAGGTTTTAATGCCAACTGAATTACTTTTTCTTTTGAATGTCATATGTGTGTGTGGTGAGGGAAGATTGCACTTCACATTGAGAAAATACTTTTTAAAGTATCAAAAATTTGTGGCTTTTCATCGAGAGCAAAATTCCAGCTAAATGCACACATTGCAAGCTAAAAGCTGATTACTTTGAGAAGGCTCCAAAGGAGCATTACAGCAACACTGACCCGAATAGAGAGATCAGCTCTTCCATTTAATAATTTAATGTTGATAGATGTGACAAATCACATCTTGAGGAACGTGATTGGAAAATAGATTTATAATTACTATATTTGAAACAAATTCCATCCTAAAAGCTTGGTTCCCTTCCTCTAGTTTCTATATCATTGCCAAAGCCCCTGTACACAGCAGTCACCCTGGCAAAGGCTGGCTGGATTCAGTGGTTAGGTGCTACAGAAGGTCCTTCTTTAGGATACTGAAATGTTTGGCAATGAACAGTCTTCATGATTATACTCCACAAAATGAAAATTTTTAGCATACTTCCCTCTACTATTCATGCTAGTTCAGAAATCACAACCAAAGTAGACAGCTTCATTAGCCTGTCTTTTCTGTTATAAATGTGAGAATTACGAACTGCCATCACTGTCATCTTTGCTGCTCATTACCACTGCAGATGCTTTTACCAGACTAATCGTGCTTCCACTGAATACACCGTGTCATCTCCTGGGCACAGATGACAGAGAGGGCAGCTCATGAGAAGATGCAGAGCCAGTGACTTCATGCGTCTCCACAGGGAAGCACACCTGTTTGTCCTTGTTCCACTCAGGGACACAGGGCCTATTTTTCAGTTTTATTTTCATTCTTCGGGAATTTTCGAAAGTGAGATGGCACAGTCTGAGACTTCCCCTTTACACATACAGGGCAGGGCTTTAAAAAATAGAAAACATCGAACTTCTTAGTAGAAAGAGAAGGAAAAAACCCTAAGAGATCATGAAACTGCACTTTTTCTGGACCTCTGTGTTGCATCGTGCTTCTGTACTGAATAATTGGATATGCTTTAAACAAAGCCTGAACAAAGTCAGTCATTTCTCAACTGGAAGGTTAAATATTGTTCTAAGGGAGGAATTCTTTGTCCAATTCTATTATTAAGATTATATCCTCAAGTAAAAAGTAAAAAGTGGCTATCTCTGGTTGGAGGATAAATAAATAGAGATAAAGAAGGAACAAAACAAGTAGGTACTTTGGGTGAATTACAACATATCTGGAGAATTATGGTCTTATGTAAAGCATTTGTCTACTCAAAATATCTCCTGATATCTTGTATTGTCCAAAGGAAAAAGTTCCTTGAATGTAGACTTATCAACTGTGGAGCACAGTACACTGAAAAAATACAGATCTCTGACCTCATCCTTAGACCAGAATGTGTAGACGTGGGCTCCAGGTGGTTCTTACACAACAGCACCTGAGAGCCATAATCTCAGGGCCTCAGGTTCCCACTGTCCCCAGCCTATATTTATAATTCTGTTGTAAATAGTTGCTCCTCAGTGGTCTTCAATTTGGATGAGCAGCACAATTACACAAAGCTTTAGCATTTCAGATGCCTGGCCTTCACATGGCTGTTCTGAGGTAAAGTGATAAAAATGGAGGCTTTGATTTAATTAAAGAATGGGTCTGGGGCTGGGGATTTAGCTCAGTGGTTCTGGCACCTGCCTTGCAAGTGCAAGGTCCTGGGTTCCATCCCTGGTAACCACATACAACAGTGCTGGATGTGGTAACTCACGCCCACCAGCAATCAGGACCAAATACCACAGTGCTGGGTGTAACCCCAGCACTCAAGAGACAGAGGCAGGGGGACTGCAGGCCAGCCTGAACTACAAATGTGAGACCCTGTTTCCAAAAAGAAGAAAGAAAGAAAGATTGAAAGAAAGAAAGAAAGAAAGAAAGAAAAAAGAAAATAAAAACCCCAAAGCAAACAATCAAACAAACAAAAAGAATGGATCTGTCGTCTGCAGAGTTTGAGAACTGTCTTGCCAGCCTAGCAGTCAGTGGTTGGGAACGCTGCACTCTGGCCTTGCTCTTCTTCCCTTTCCCTGTCCTGGTCCTGGACATTCCACTGTTTGTTCTTTATTTACATAAAATGACATAAATGTAGCTGCACTGGCTGCCACCTAAGTGGGATAATGCCTGGAAAACTACCCCCATTAAAAACATTGCATGGCCGGGGATTTAGCTCAGTGGTTCCAGCACCTGTCTTGCAAGCGCAAGGACCTGGGTTTGATTCTCCAGTAACCACATACAATACTGGGCGTGGAGACTCATGCCAGCAGCAACCAGTACCACATACCTCAGTGCTGGGCGTGGTGGCTCACGCCTGTAATCCCAGCACTTGGGAGGCAGAGGCAGGAGGATTGCTGTGATGTGAGTTGGAGGCTGAGCGCAGGGCCAGCCTGAACCACAAAGCGAGACCCTGTCTCAAAAAACCTAAAAAACAAACAAACAAATTTCATATATTTCAAGATAATCAAGTTACTGAGCCTTATGTATGATTTTTTTAAAGTTTTTTTTTTTTATTACTGTGTACTGGTAGTGGACAATATTTATATTCATCATGGGAAGATGTATGAATTTTAAGTACAAGAGATAAAACAACATAGCTTCACTTGAATGGTTTGTTATGACTCCAAAGATTGCCAAAAGATTGCTCTTTTCAAGTGACATCCATCTGTCATCAGTCTTACAGGTTCATGCCATTGCCTGATGTCTGTGCAGCTCCTTAATTAAGATCAGGACGAGATCAGCTTCTCCTGGGCCCTCCTCGGTCTCTCTGACCTGCAGGCCAGGTGAACATACTTGTTCAGAGAGGAGTGAGCCTGTAGCAGACCCGCACCATCAAGTTCCACACAATAAGAATGGACATGGATGTTCTCTCCAAGTGTGTAGTTTGTGCTCCTAGAATACAGTTTGCTTTTGCTCTTTTCCACTTTCTGTCCCTTTTTTCTCCCCAGTCGTCTCTCCTGTGGACTCAAACTCCAGCACGAGACACCAAAACACAGTCTACTGACACTGCATGAGCAGCTTCCACAATCAGGGGCCAACGAGCCCCATAAAAGAGAAGAATAATAAAAATTATTACACATGCACATCTTCACAAACACCAGATCTCCTATTGGTTTTGTTTCCCTGGTTGAATTATGATGGACACTGGATTAAAAGCAGTATAATATTACTTGTGGGCAGACAGTGTTAATTAAAGATGTAGGTAGTACACAGAGAGCAGCCACACTGAGATATTTTTAAAAGAAGCACACACACACACACACACACACACACCCAAAGGGAATAAAATGTGATCATAAATAATTAATCTGAAATCAGGTAGAGTAACAAGCAAGAAGTAAACATGGCATGACAGTAAATTAAAAGTCAACCAAGACAGTAAATACATCAAATTTTAATGACCTCCACCCAATAGTGAAAACAGATTATCAAATTGAATCAAAAGGCCAGGACAGTTGATCTATAGTCCGTCTATAATAAATCTACCTTACATGTTAATATGTATAAGTAAAAATAAAATAATGAAAAAATATGCCACATAAACAGTTGCTATATTAGCAGTAGATAAAATTGATTTCAGCACAAAGAACATTTCCAGCTGTAAAGATGGGCAACATTTAGTGTAAGAATGCAAATCCATCAAGAAGACAGCAACACCAAATGTATATGTAACTAAAAACAGAATTCTAACATGCATAATGTAAAGCTAATGGCACAAGAAAAAGAAATAGACAAGTCTAGAGTTGTAGAGTCAGAGCCTGTAATATTGTAGAAGATCAGAACCACACTGTCAGTCAGCTTGATCTGCTTGATGCTTATGAAATACTCCACCCAACAACAGCTGAATTTTACCCTGTTAGCAAGCGTTTGTGGAACATTCATGAAGATGACTGAATCCTGGGCCGTAAGGCAAACCTCAACAAATTAAAAATGATTACAACCAAAGAAGTATGATACATTACCACGGTGTAATCAAACTAGTAATCAACAATAGAAGGACACCTAGAAGATCTCCCAAATAATGGGAAATCAAATAACTCACTTGTTTGTAACCCATAGGTAAAAAAATGGGGAAAGAAAAGAAATTCACAAGGGAAATTAAAATACATTTTGAATAAAAATAATAGGTCAAATGTCAGAATTTGGTAGATGAAGGTAAAGCAACAGTTAGGGACAAATGCATGGCATTAAATGCTTATGTTTAATAAGAAGATAGGTTTCAAATTAATGCTATAGTTTTGGCATAAGGAATTAAAAAAGGAGAAACCAAATTAAACCTTAAGCATACAAAAAGAATGCAATAATTAAGATAAGAACAAAAATGATGAACTTTGAAAAAGAAAATCAATAAAATCAAGTTGATGCACAGCGTTTCCTTATACCTTTCTAGTTAAACAAAAGTAAATATTTGCTTAGTGATTTCAATTTTTATTGGGTATGTAGATGGTGACTTTTATTTATTTTAGGATGGGAGATGGAAACATAAGCAGTGTCTAAGGCTCATTTGTGTTGTAGATTCATTTGTGTTTTTTATCAGCACTTATTTATTAGTATTTTAAAGGTATAGTTTCATGGACAGTTTTATCTACACTTTACAAATGCTTTCACTTGATTATTTTCCTAATCAAGTGGACAAGTCTGAATTGGTCCTATCTTAATCGGGTCAATTCTAGGCTCATCTCAAGGATTTTTGAACAGAGATATCTTCCATCTAATCAGTGTCTTCTGGAAGGAAGACATCATAAGCACCAATTTTATTTCAATGTTTTCAGTTCACTGTTTATTTCCTTTTACATCCATTATTTTGCTGGCCTTCGAGATCAAACACAGGGCCTTGCACATGTTAGGCAAGCGCTTTACCACTGAGCTACATTCTTAACCCGAGGGACAATTTTTTTTTTTTTTGTGGTATGAAGGACTAACCCCAAGCCCTTGAAAGTGTCAGGTTAAGTACTCCACCACTAGGCATGGTTTTTTAGGGAGTACATTATAAAGCTACTGATATACCAAGTTGCAAAAGCGTTGTCATTATCTCTTTCATGGAAGTTTTGTGAAGAGAGCAGTTAATCCTAAGGCTGTAGACCAAATACATGGGGAGAGAGAGCTGCAAGTCTGAATCCCCTGGTGGGCACAGTAGTGGGCAGGTGGCCTGGGCCTTAGCAGTGATTCTCAGGCTTGAATCCATGTAAGAATCAGCTGCAACACCTGCAAAACTACTGGTATTGGGCCTGTGGTGGGGCTGTATGGTGGAGTGCTTACCATGCGTACAGGAAGCCCTGATCAAGCCCACTATCCACAGAGATTCTCACTTGTATGTCCTTGGAGCAAAATCACCTGCATATTTTTAAGTAGCTAAGTTAAATATGATTTTTCAGAGTCAAGATCTATTGAGCCGGAGTCACTAACAAGCTTTCAGGTGACGCAAATCTCCCTTATGGATTCAGAATGTTATGCATATTTTAAGTATCTTCAGTTTAAAAATATGAAATGAATGCCACACAGTTTGAAAGAAAGGCAACTCTGTTTTCTGTAAATGTCAGAAGAATTTTACATTTTGAAAATGTAAACTTTTGTAGATAATTCAAAGCAGAGACATTGGCCTTTATCTGCAAAGGACATTCTACTAACCATCATCAATGGATATTAACTTTGTGCTTATTTTGCTGAGTGAGAATATTTTATCAAAAATCAATGTTATCTTTTATCTATCTATCTATTTATTTATTTATTTATTTATTTTTTTTTAATTTGAGACAGGGTCTCGCTTAGTAGTTCAGGCTGGCCCTGAGCTCAGCCTCCAACTCATATCACAGCAATCCTCCTGCCTCTGCCTCCTGAGTGCTGGGATTATAGGCGTGAGCCACCACGCCCGGCACTGTGGTTTGTGATACTGACTGTTTCTGGGCATGAGTCTCCACGTCCAGTATTGTTATGTGGTTACCAGGGATTGAACCCGGGCCCCTGCACTTGTAAGACAGGCGCCGGAACCACTGAGCTATATCCCCGACCCAAAAATCAATGTTATGTTTCAAGTCAGGGATATGGATGGGATAACATTTATCAGTCAAGGAGAACACATTTAGGTATCTCAGGTAGACAGGGGTCATATCAGTGATTAAGTAATCAACAGATTGGAGAGTAGGAGAGAGACAGAAGATGCCACCTGTGTTCACATTAGCCACCTTTGCCCTGGCCCGGTTCACTGTTGTTGGTGCCCAGACCAGAATATGGCAGAAAATGCCCTGTAATGGATTTACTAAGCCAGGGGACAGTGGCAACACTCAGCGGAACTGAAGGAGTGCTCTTGCCTATTGCTGCCAGAGGAGGAGGAATAGGACTGTGTGTGTCACATTCCTGATTTCTAAAATCCCTGGCAATCCTGTGTCAGTGACCCCAAGAGTTGTCAGGATGCAGTGCAAACCCAGAGATGAGGAAGTCTGGGGGCCCATTTATTTTCCTGAGGATATAAGGGGAGCTCTTGGTTCAGGTACTAGTGTAGCACATGCAGAGCTATTTTATGTACGTTTCAATTTGGTGACTGAAGAGGGCTCATGTCAAACAACATTTGCTCAGTCTGAGAACTCCATGATCATCATACTGTGGCACTGGCCTCAGCTCGTGGCCTAGCATCTGAGAGAAGTCCAAGTCTTCATACTAACTAACTCTTTCTTATCTAAATCAGGGAGGGGTGTTTATTATTGTTTGTCTGTGTATTTTTAAAAAAAACAATAGCAAATCAGTGATAAAGCTTGATAGTTTATCCACATAAACAGAGTAATTTATTACCTAAGGTAAAAGACATCTGTCCACAAAGATGGGTGACAGCCCCTGGTATGACTGTCTTACTGGCTCCATTCTGTACTCCTGGCCGCATGTCTGTGGAAGGTCAGCTGTGTGACCTGCTCCTCTGTGCTCTATGAATGGAAGGGTGATGGAAAAGGAGGAGCAGGAATTCTGCTGGGTCTAGGAGCCCATCTGTACTATCTGACTGTGGGATTCCTTCAGAGCGTTCGTTTGTTTCATTCTGTTTTCCTCAGAGGCATAACCTCAACAATACTATTAGTTTCTAACTGCTCACTGATGAAGGTGAAATGTCAGTATCATCTAAAACCCAGATCCATATCAGAAGGAGAAAGTGGGGTTTGTTGTTGCCATTTCCAAGTTCGTCTGTTGAGGTAAGATGCAAAGACAAGCATCAAGGCTGGACAGACGCTAGGGAGACAAAGCGTCCAAGTCCCTAATCTCTTGATAAAATGCCAAGTGAGTTTCCAGGAAGATTAGGTTTATTTTCCAGCGGAGAAGGATGCAGCCAAGATACCAGTCTGATTATTTTGAAAGGCACATGCAAAGCTGCCTTATGGATAGAAAGACACCACAGGTTCCTTATTACCAGGTGCGGTCACATAGCTGAATTCTGACAATGACTTAGAAATGACCGTGCGAGTTTCTGGCTTCGTCTTTAAAGAGAAGTAACAGCCCTTCAGTTCTCTTTCCCACAGCCTACACTGCAGACCCAGTGGAGCAGCAATGATGTAGAAGAGAGAAGCACCGAAGGGAAGTCTCAGCGTCCAAGAAGCCTGAGCACCAGTGCTGAGGACCCCCTGCCTTGGCACCGGCTTCCTCCAGCTTCTCAGCTAAGGCAGAGAATTAGTTTCCATCTTATTTAAGCTATGGGTTTATGTTATCATTCTTACAGCAACTGAATCTGTCTTGGCCAACACAGTAGATATTTTTAGTTGTTTTGTGAAAGAAAAAATTGAGTCTTAATTTACTAAAGATTGTGAAGAAGTGTCAGAGTTGTTTGTGTGTCAGGCAGTCTAACTGCACTGCCATTATGTGGCTTCTGAAATATATATATATATATATTTTTTTTTTTTTCCCATCTAATTTGGTGAAAAAAAAATTTTTTTTTAGGGTTTTTTTTTTTAGACAGGGTCTCGCTTTGTAGTTCAGGCTGGCCATGAGCTCAGCCTCCAACTCACATCACAGCAATCCTCCTGCCTCTGCCTCCCGAGTGCTGGGATTACAGGCATGAGCCACCATGCCCAGCACTGTGGTGTGTGGTACTGGTTGCTGCTTGGTGTGAGTCTCCTCACCCAGTATTGTCTGTGGCTACTGGCGAATCGAACCCGGGTCCTTGCACTTGCAAGGCAGGCGCCAGAGCCACTGAGCTAAATTCCTGGCCTAATTTGGTGATTCTTATAGGAACGCAAGGTTGTCATGATGAAGGGCTCTTCTCTAAGTGAAAAAGAATTGCTCTTCTCTGAGTGGAATTGAAACATATGACATCATTTAGAGAGAGTAGCATTTGGTATAAGAAAGAGATGGGACACTACCTAACATTGGCTTGGTGCTATGCTAGGTATCATATGTTTAAAAGAGAAGAGAGATTTAAAATCAGCAACTAACATTTAAACAATTACATTCTCCATGTGTATGTTAGTTTTTCTCTATTATACTTTAATACCATGATGGTGATTAAATCCACAATTCTGTGTGCACCGTTTTTTGGTGTGTATGTGCATCTTCTTTCAGAGGGAGTGTCAGGTGTCTGAAACACAGTACAAGCACATCATATAATTACTCTTTTCTAAATTGCAATCCAAATCTATATTAATCAAAATAATTTTATCATTGATATTATTGATACATTTTTATACACACATCATGATCACAATCAACATCAAAAATAAATAGGTCACAGATATGTAAATACTGTATCTTTTCTTTGGTATGAGAAACCAAAGACATAAATTAGCTCTAGAGTATATGATAGATACTATGGAATAGAAAATATTCAAATGGTAAAGAGGGTAGGGGCATAAAATCAAGATAATTTTATTGGTATTTCCTTTCATTACAAATTTCTGATAAAGACATCACTTTTTTCCTCAATGCCAATAATAAAGGAACATATCATTATGATTTCTTTTGAAATAAGTTTTTTATTATTTATATAGTCAAAAAATTGTGCTATGAAACAATGATACCAATCTTTCCAATTGATAAATATAATAATAAATGTTATAATGACAGGATTATTATCATAGTAAAATAGTAATAATAGGGTTATATTTATTTTTCTGTTTTTCCAGCCACAAATCAATTTATTAATTTAGGTATTTTGGTCTGATGGGATAAGTTAATTCATATTTGACCATGCTTTTTACTAACAAAGAAAAAGTTCATAGATGTATTTTAAGAATTCTATTCAATTTTAAGGCTCAGTAGAACATTTTGCTTATGCTGTTGCATGAGACAGTAAGATATTCTATCTAATAAAAACACCTAAGAATCATGAAATCTGTCCCCTTTTTTTGTACAATTAGTCTGTTTCAGTAACAGGCATTTCATCCTCTTGTCTTTATGTTTGAATACATTCAATGTCATGACTTATCAGAAGATTTAAAGATATTTTTCCTAAACTTTCCATGAAAACAGGATAAGATCTAGAAAACCCCAAGGCAGTGTAAATAAACTGACAAAGACAAATCCTTTAAAAATTACATAGTCACTTTTGCTCACATAGTGAGGTACTTGGATTACAAATACATATATTGATTGAATGAGAAGGGAAAGTAACACAGAAGCCAGACAAAAAAGCAAGGCCCAAACATGACGAACAACTTCACTGGAACTGTGTCTCAGGAAATTTCACTACAATCCTGCAGTTTTATATCTTCCCTCTGGACAATGCTGCTGAAAACTATAATGAACCATAGTTTTGCTTGGTTTACATGAATAATGAAAGATTATCTTTTGCAGAATGAATTGGGTTCATATACCTAGCAGGTACATACACAAAAGAATTAAAAGATTGATATCACAGTGACACATGTGCACCCATGTTTATAGCAGCCCAATTTGTGATTGCTACATCTTGGAAACAACCCAAGTGTCCATCAACTGGAGACTGGATAAAAAAGCTGTGGTTCTTCTACAGAATGGAGTATTACTCTGCCATAAAAAACGATAAGCTTGAATCATTTATACTTAAATGGACACACCTTGAGGATATCCTCATAAGTGAAATAAATAGGTCACAGATAGGTACATATTATATCTTTTCTCTGGTATGAGAAAATAAAGATGTAAATGAGTCCTAGAATTGTATGTTATATATTGTGAAATAGAAAATGTTCAAAGTAAAATAGGGTGAAGGGGGAAAAATAATGAGATTATAACAAAAAAGTAAGAAAACAAATTTTATGTATATGGGGGGGTGGTAGTGTGGGTAGGACTATGGGAAAAATGAGAATTAAGTTGTGTCTTATACTGGTACAAATCCCCATTATGGAGTGCAATCATGATGCATTATATGTAATGTACCAATAAAGATTTAAAAAAAATGAATTGGGTTCAGGCCAAAAGACAATATAACATTAAAAAACTCTTTCACTGCCAGGCTCCATAGTGACCACCTGGGATCCCAGCTACTCCAGAGGTTGAGGAAGGATGATGGAGAGTTTGATGCCAGTCAGAGTAAGTGACCTTCTCACACGTACCTCAGCCTTGTCGAGCACACTGCAGTAGATCTGGAATCCATTCAGTGACAGTTCTGGAATTTAATCTCTTATGTCCCAAGTGAAATCACGGAATCAATGACAACTATGCAACACTCAGTTTACTCTTGTGTTTTCCAACTGTTTCACTTTGTAATGTACCGGATGCTTCAAAAGGGAAAATGAGGCATCTGGCCCTACAACATGGCTGATAGAAGCCAAGGAAGGAAATCTGAAATCTCTCACCAGCAGAACCCAGTTTTCCAAACTGCAGTGTTGAGAAGATGAAGTTTTTTGGTTCATTCTGAGTACATGAATATCAGTAGCAGAAGGGAACCAGAATTATCCTACACATTATTTTCCAGTAAAAGAAAACATCCTTGGGGTCCGAATATGAAAGAGTATTTTGTTTACTGAGATATCCCAGACATTTGGGCAAACATTGGAGAAGCACAGACTCAGATGTGGGGGACAGTGAAGCCCCTCAGAGCAGTCAATGTAAACTGTGTGTCAAAGGCCATAAACACTGGGAAGCCCATAGTGAGGACAGGGCGATGCTGGAGACGGGAGCAGGAAAAGTCTCTTTTATCTCCTACCTTCTGTGGACTCTGGTGTAGGCCAACAGGTGCTGTTGATCCACAGGTTTGACTGTAATTTCTGCCAGTTTATTTTTTCAGAGTGAGCAGGTTCTCTGCATTGTCAGGTAAATGTCCTCCAGAAGAGGGAGACTTTGGAGTAGATAACAGGGCACAAAGAGAAATAGCTGTGAAGCCTGTGAGGCCCTACCAAGATGAGTCTTCTGGTCTTTGGTCTAATGTGTCAGACTGAGAATGACTTCAAGGCTTGACACAGCTGGATCTGCTTCACAGATATGCTTACATCACTTCTGGCATTGGAAATGCTCGTATTTCCTTCATGATAATATCCTTGGTGTCAACACAGAGGTATGCTGTGAGCATCCAGGCATTTAAAATTTTTTTTTTTATTTATTTTTTTTTATCTTTATTGGTACATTAAATATACACATCATGATTGCACTCCATAATGGGGATTTGTACCAGTATAAGACACAACTTAATTCTCATTTTTTCCCATAGCCCCACCCCCCCTACCACCCCCCCATATATATAAAATTTGTTTCCTTACTTTTTTGTTACTTATCGCATCTTTTCTCTAATATGAGAAAAGGAAGATGTAAATGAGTCCTAGCATTGTATGTTATATATTGTGAAATAGAAAATACTCAATGTAAAATAAGGTGAAAGGGGACAATGTTGAGATTGTAACAGGCATTTAAAAATTTTTGAAAAATACGGGAGCAGTCTGTAATGTTTTCTATGAAACCTAAACATCTACATTATGCTATGGAAGAAATAATGCATTTTTGCAAAAACAAAAGCATCTGTCCAGTCGATACTTCTAGATTCCCTGTCAATGTATAAATTGTGCAGTGATCTACACAGATGCTCAGAGTGGTCAGATTTTATAAAAAGTGAATTGACCCAAAAGGCAATCACCTTGTAGGCTACCAGGGAATTTTCTTGCCACCATAATAATGATCCTTTTGTTGGGGGAAAACACCACAAAAGAAGGAAGAAAGAGAAAAAGATTGTGACAAACAAGACAGCAGGTTTTGTCACTGTTGTTATTGTTTTATGTCACTCCCATGTATAACTTCCCTTTTACAATCAGTTCATAACTTTAGGGCACTGGAATATGTTTTTATTGAAACATGCCTTGGAAAGTATATAGCTATTTTATTCTTTGTTGGAAACCACTGAGAGAGATAAATTGTTATCATCAGTAACGGTGAAAAGAAATAATAATCTGCAGGCTGCCCAAGTCTACTGAAGTCCTAGTAATATCAAATCAATAGAAAAATTCTGATTTATGGGGAATGAAGTGATTTTCCCAACAGTATATGAGTACTGCTGTCTTCAAATCCAAACCTTCCCTAAATTGTTATTTAAATAATTTTCAAGAGGCTATCACGCAAACATTCCAAATATGAAGAATTAAGCAAATAGGGCACTTTTAAACCTTTGAATCAGTGTAAATTTGTTATATTTGAAATAGAAGAGGAAACTTCTGGCACAGGTTATATTCAGGACCTTGTGAGGAAAAGCCAATATCATAGTCACAGCAAGCAAAAAAATATCTGAGTTTATCAGAGCATGACCACAAGCAATATTTAATTAGGAACTTGGAATGAAAACCACTGCAGTAGACAAAATAATGGCACCATTGAAGATGTCTAGACTCTTGTTCCTAGAAAATATTACCCAGCATGCAAAGGGGAAGGAAAGTGACAGTATAACAAAGGATGCCAATTAACTGACCTTAAAATGGAGAGCTGATTTGGTTTCTTTTTTAGTTTTTTGAGACAGGGTCTCGCTTTGAAGTTCAGGTTGACCTTGAATTTACTAGATATCCCAGGTGAGCCTCAAACTAACGGCAATCCTCCTGTCTCTGACTCCCAAGTGCTTAGATTACAGGTGTGAGTCACCATGCCAGGTTTAGAGAGCTGATTTTTAAAAATTGGTTTATTGGTATATTTTATATATACTTTATAATTACAATAGACATAGAGAATTTGTACCAGTACATGACACTGCTTAATTCTCTTTTTTCTCATTCCCCTGCCCCCATAACCCCACCCTCTATATACAGAAGCTTCAAATTTTTTCTTTGATTTTCCTTTTCCCTTTGAATATTTTTACTATTTCACAATACCTATCATACATTTACACCTTCAGTTCCTCATACCAGAGAAAAGATATGATATTTGCACATCTGTGTCCTATTTATTTCACTTATGAGTATATCTTCAAGATATGCCCATTTGAGTATAAATGACTCAAATTTATTATTCTTTATGGTAGAGTAATACTCCATTTTATAAAAACAAAACAAGTCTTTATCCAGTCTCTTCTTGATGGATATTTTGGCTGTTTCCAAGATTTGGCTATCACAAACTGAGCTGCTATAAACATGGGTGCCCATATGTCATAATGATATGAATCTTTAAATTCTTTTGTAACTAAATGGACCTCTAATCTTAGGGGGTTTTATTGTTTTTGTTTTTGTTTGTTTTTTGTTTGTTTGTTTGTTTGTTTTTTTGAGACAGGGTCTCACTTTATAGTTCATCCTAGCCCTGAGATTAGCCTCAAACTCACATCACAGCAATCCTCCTGCCTCTGCCTCCCAGGTGCTGGGATTACAGGCGTGAGCCACCATGCCTGACACTGTGGTATGTGGTGCTGGTTGCTGCTGGGCATGAGTCTCCACACCCAGAATTGTATGTGGTTACCAGGGGATCGAACCTGGGCCCTTGCGCTTGCAAGACAGGTGCCAGAACCACTGAGCTAAATCCCTGGCCCTTTATTTCCTTTTTTAACTATTAAATTTTTTCTTTCCCTTCTTTACTTTCCCCTACCCCCCCCCCATTTTCTTTTTTCCTTTTGAACATTTTCTTCCTATTTCACGTGAATACATACATTTTGGGATTTATTTACACTTTCAGTTTCTCATACCAGAGAAATGGATGATACACTTTTGTATTAAGATATTCCAGAGAGACCTGAGGATCTAGCTCAAGGGGGACTATGCCTACCTTGGAAGATAGTCCAGCAAGACATACCCAATAGGACACATGCACAGCATGTGCATGTTATATATGAATGATACTTGTTGCAAGGAACTGGCTTATGCGATTACAAGGCAAGGGTGTCCTCAATCTGCCATCTACAAACTGAAGTCCGAAAGAAGTATGTGGCATGAATTCCTGTCCAAATCCAAAGGCCTGAGGAGTAGAAATATGGGTGGTACAGACTTTGGTCCAAGGGTATCCGAACAGGCTGACTAAGGAAAGCTGGCCTCACTGATGTAGGTGCTGATCAGCCAGCCTATTCTGTGTCTGGGGAGAGCACAAAGGTAGAGAAATGGTCAACCTGCTCTCTGATTGAGCAGGGATATCACCTTCTGCCTTTGTGCCTCAGGTATTGTTACTTGTGGATCTCAAGCCTTTTGGTCCTGGGGCTGACACTTGGACCACTGGCTCCCTTGGTCCTCAGCTCTTCAAGTATAAACTGTCTACAATGGACTTTCCTGGGGTTCCAGTCTGCGGGGGACAGGTTATGTATGAGATTCCACAGCCTTCCTGACCCCTTGGGATGATTATTGTTTCTCTTTTTCTGATCCATACAAGGGGCAAATAACTTCTGTGTATTCTCCAAGTCTCAAATTTGGGAAAGCCCATCCAAGAAAGAGTTGTGGTTTACAGGGAAGACTTTCGAAAGCCATCCAAATGCAGGAAAAGACCACTGCTCTTCCTGTCAATAAATAACATGAACATAGAGGATATGGCCACACACCATTCTTAGAATCGTAGATCCCTACTTGCACTGAGGCAGAATAGGTGGGTAGGGCGTGTGGAATATCAGTTCAACAGATTGGTTCTACGGTCAGCATAGGATGACTGGTGATATTCTAGGAAACACAAAGGCAGGAAAATAAGTCTGCTTTGTCCACTTTGAGACTTTCTAAGTGCTTTTCACATGTGATTTTGTTTCTCTCTTGGTAATCTTTTAAAGTAAGCATGAAGGTTGAGCCACGTGACATTACACGGATTCCTCAGTGTCCCTTGAAGAGTTCAGGACATCCACATGCCTGTAAGAACAACAATAATACCTCCTGGAGGAGAAAGGAAAGCTAATATTACTCATATCCTTTTATGGAAAGCTCACATTTCACATTCAAAGGCTAGAGAAAAATGTGATTAGAGTGTGAACCCATCTGTTGAGAGGAAAAACAGCATTTGTTACTATCTGTCACTCCCGAATAATTAGTAAATCCATGTGATTTATTTTTTATGGGAAAGTATAAAAGAGTAATGATCTGGTCAAATTCCAAAATTTATACTGAATCCATACTTTTCAATGCATTTTATAGGCATTCTCAACTAATTAGGATGAGTAACAAGATCAACCTATGTTACTAACAAGTAACAACCTATGATTAGATCTCATAGGTTGCTCGTTATGTTTACAGCTGAAATGCCCATTACCCTGCTGATTCCAAGACTAAAAAATCATAGGAGTATTTTTTTAAAAAACTGACCAAAGAAATAGGAACCAATAAAATGAAACAAAACTGTTTCTCCACGTCCTTGCCGCCACATCTCTACCTCTCTGTTGCACATTGACTTGTCACTAGTCAGAAATGATCAGTACACCCTCTTTTCCAATCTCACAGAAAGCCCTTTCACATGCAAGCTTTCGAATAGCACAGAATTTCTTTTCAGTTGGTAACTGCGTCAATATGCATCTTTGAATTGAATTTTAAACACCTGTTAGATCCTGCTGGGTTGATCTGTTACATAAGACGGATTAGCACAACTCACAGCTGGAGACTTTGCAGTGAACTCAATCACCCCAAATTCGAAAAATGTAGCTTTGTGCATTAAAACACCTACAGAAGTGAGGACAGGTATTTCAGCAAGATTTTTATGGATCTTTATGAGGAAATAGAACCGCAGGGGATACCTTAATGAGCTCTTATTTCTAGAGGAATAATTAGCTTCCAGTTGCATTATTTTGGCCCAAGACTACCTCTTGATGAATAAAGTTATCCAACTGTTATAGGCTGAATTATGTCCAATCCCCTAATTTGTATGTTGAAATCTAATTCCCAGTGACTCAGAATTTGACCATATTTGGCAATAAGGTCTTAGAAGAGGTCATTAAATGAGGTTATATGGTGATCCTGAACCCAGTTTGATTGGTGACCCACTAAGAATAGATTAGGACACAGACACAGAGAAGATGTGAAGACTCGGGAAAAGCTGGTCGTCCACCAGCCAAGAAGAGAAGTCGCAGAACCAACCACCTTGATCTCAGACTTCCGGCCTCTAGAGCTGTGAGATCGCACATTTCTATTATTTAATCAGCCCAGACTGGGTGACTTGGTGGTGGTGGTGGTGGCCGCAGAAAAGCAGTACAGTCACTTTCCAAGGAATTTGACTCTGCCTTCCTCGAGTGTGAATAAGTTAGAGGGACCACACATTTCGCTCTCTCATCTTCTCCAAGCTCACATCCCTGTGCCCATGTGTTGGGCCACCAGTTGGTATCTTAGAGGCCTGCAAGACGGTTGTCTAGGACATATTGCACATTTATTCAATTCACTCATATCTGCTAAAACTATCTGGGGGTTTGGCTTGGACTTGTCTCTATCTGATGTTTGGTATCCTCTGCTCTCCTGGCTGTTCCCTCTATCTTTTTGCCAGCTTCTTCCCCTGCTTGTTGACCTCTAGCTTTCTTCTCAGCAGGCGTAGTCTCCGGAGCACCTGAGCAGATTTTCCATGGCACGAGACCCAGCCCATGCCCAGTGTCCTGTGCCCCACTTCAGTGACGCGTTGCCTCTCTACCTTTATCCACGAACTCAAATACTCCTCCATGCTTGCTGCTCAGACAGCACCAAACGAGTACTCAAGTGGTATCTTGCCTGGAGTGGCTGCTAGATAGTCCCAGAAGATCCTGGATATCACTCTGCCTTGGCACTGTGAGGTTGCCTGGCATCAGACTCTACAGAGTAAGCTTCCTAGAAGGAAAGCAAGAAGAAAAGGTTAAAAGTATTCCTGTGTACCGGGAGTATGACTTTCAGAGACTACGTCTGCAAAATGCACACTCACAGGACAACAAAAAGGCAAAAAGTAAGATGGATCATTTTTCATAAATCCTTCCATTTTTAGCGTTCATTTTCATTGTTAGATGCAGAGCTAATCATATCATAGTTAAAGCAATGTATGGCTTCCTCAAATTTCTTTTATTTCATTGAAAAATCTGTTTTTCAAATGTGTGATGAACACAGAAAGCTTCTACAGAGAGCCTTCCGCTGGGCTCGGCACAACACTCTGCTGTGGGTAGTAACGGTATGCCCACTCCTCATGGGTTTAGAGGAGATCAAATGATTAGCACATGCAAAGCCTCTGGGCCCAAACCTGGCACTGACATGTCCTAGGTGAGCACTTATTAAGCAAATACGTAACTGTGGAATTACTGGCTCTATTCTATCTTATTATTTCTTACTCAGAATGCCACAGGAATTAGATTCCACGGACCTCAAGTCCTACAATCATTGCCACTCACTACCTGCACCATTTTCATTCTCACACTCCTGATTTTAACAGGTAAAATTGAGTCTGGGGTCAGGGAAGATGAACTATGGATTCTTAACACAGACACTTCATTCGCATGGCCTATGGACCAGTCTTGTTCCAGGCACGATGCATTTAATTTACATAATAGATGAGTGAAGCAGGTACTGTTATTTTTCTTTTCTTAAGGTAAAGAAATTTAAACTCAGATAGGTTACACAATTTTCCCAAGTTCAGGTTGCAGAGCAGGCATGAGCCTAGGCCACTTGACTCCTGAGTTCACACTGGATTCTAAGTAGCCCCAGTCCTGCCTGTCTCAGAGTTACCTCGAGTCCACCATCAGGAGTCCACCATCAGATCCGTGTTTCTTTCCCCTTGGCATCTGACACATGGTCAGTTGGGCCAGAGATGGAGAATGAGTTGTGAGTCACCCAGGGGCCCGGACTTGAAGGTAGTGTTAACATTGACACTATGAGAGCTGTTACTTCCCACTCCTGTTACCCTGGACAGAAAACTATAGTGACAGCACCTGGGCCTGAGTCAAGGGTCCTAGCTGGACGGACGTGGCCTCTCGGCTCCCTTTTACAGCATCTCCTCGCATCATGCACGTGCAGACGAAGTGCTCCCTTGGCTTCTGCCATGGTTCCTCGTGCTCTGTGCACTTGGTGGGCACGTGGGGCCAAACAGTGCACACTGCTGTAAACACTGTGAGATTACACAACGACGGTTTATCTCTAAAATACTCCAATCACATAAAACTAGAAAAGCTACAAGTGGAAAGAAGGATTTTTCTAGAGCTGACATTTTTACAAGAACCTAAGAATTATTATCCACTGGGAAACGTTGCCCAGGGGAATCCTTTGAAGGGTTGAAAATCAGAACGCTGATGATTAGATCTCATAGGTTGCTTGTTATGTTTACAGCTGAAATGCCCATTACCCTGCTGATTCCAAGACTGAAAAAACATAGGAGTTTTTTTTTAACAGCTCTAGGGGACAACTGCAGAAACTAGACATTGAACAGCCCCACAGGGATTTGTTGTTCTGTATCATCACAAGGATTTGGTCTTTGCTACACCCCGTGTTTGAGGGCAGGCAGATCTTCTGTGTGAGCCCCAGGAGGATGTCTCTCCCCTGGGCTGGATCAGAAGCTCCTTCCGGACAACGGACAGCGTCCATGTGCCTCCTGACCAAGTCACGGTGGCGATTAGATAGATAATGAGCAGGAATCCCACCTATCAGAGCCAGAGCGCTCTGCTACCTTCTCTGCCGACTCAGTAAGAAATGCTGCGGACTTGGGGCGGTGTGGCCGGAGAGAGGCTGCAGAGTCTGAACTCTGTTGAGAGGCAGGGCAACCCATCTCCTCAACTCTCCCCCGGTGAGCACAAGCTTTTCATCTGCAGTGCTCCAAGGCCCCTGCCTGGGGGTGGAGCCTTCCCCCACTCATGTGAGGTTGGTGAGTAATGAAGCCATCTGTGGATGCTTCCAGCCAGAGAGCTCGTGGAGCACTTATCAAAACACTCCGCATTCGAGGACACCGCTGCAGATACACTCATTTTTCAAGAATAGAAGTTCATGCTTTCCTCACACGGTGAGTTCCTTAAGGCCATTCGTTCTGCTCAAGGCTTTCATTACCAGGTCCGACATGACCTTAATACAAACGAAACACTTCCAAGAACAGGCAGCTCTCCCAGGAACTCAAATGCAGAAGTTACAATGATCACCACTTTGGCTTTTTTAACCTCACAAGGGAAAGAAAATGTACAGTTTCTTATTTGGGCACAAACAATACAAAGTAAGTAACAAATGAGAATGCAGACTGGAGTCCATTACGATAAAGTAGAAGGCTCTCCAAGGACACCATCTGGCCTCTCAGAGGGAATAAAACCAGAGCATCTGCCCTGAAGAATCAAGGCAGAAACTGCAGATGCCACCACGTGACCCCTGGAGTGGGCGGAGCAGCAGCCCCTGTGCTATTTCCCCGCTGGGCGGGGGACTTCACCTTCAGCCTCCTGAAATGGACCTTGTATAGGTTCATGCCATATAAGGTTAGATTCAATTAGCACCTTCTTTTTTTTTTAAAATTATCTTTATTGGTACATTAAATATACACATCATGATTGCACTCCATAATGGGGATTTGTACCAGTAGCACCTTCTTTTAAGTGTTTAGGTTATCATGAAGACAGTGAAAGCAGAGGTGTTCCTTTATTTTCCATGGAATATTTAATACATATGTATTTATATACATATGTGTATGTGTATATAAACACAAATATGATATGCATGTGTACATATTCAAATTTAGAGATATTACTTTTGCTAACTATTAAAGGAAAATTATCATAAAAGTAGTGAAAATTTGTTTGCTAGGTTTGGTATTATTTCCTGGATTGATCAATTATTATGGCCTGGAACCTCACAAAAGCTTGGTATTCCCTGTATCTTTCCAAGTAGGTCTGAAGGGTTCAGTGGGGAAATTCCTGCAGATTTCCTAAGTGGCGAGGCTGGCAGGGGGCGAAGAGTGAAGAGCACTTTCTCCACAGACAAAGTAACTTTGGAACAAACAAGCAGCTTTGCCCTGGCTTCAACAACACTGTCCAGACTCTGGCCCTCTGTGGTGCCGACTTTGAGCTGGGGAGGCCTTACCCTTCTCAGAGAGGGTCCTGCGGTGCCAGAGAGGTCCAGTGCCGTCCCACCATGTTCTGCTCACTCTGACCCCCTCTTTCCTCCTGCAGCCTTAGGGGAGGGGGCGCAGGACCCTGTCTACCTGCTCATGAAGGGGGACAGAGACGCTGACACCTTGACCATTCCAGCCTTTCAGTGTCTCCCTGACAGGTGGATGGAGCCCTGATGTCAGGCCCGAGCTCAGCAGTGAGCACTTGGCTGGCTGAGAACCTTGGGAGGAAACAACAGAAAGACCCGCTTATTGTAAGGGGCGGGACAGAAGCAGGCAGAGGAAGGATGTAAGGAAGGGCAGGCAGGTGGAAACATCCCTGGGCAGAGGCCCAGGACTAGAAATGGTGGTCCTGAACTTACTGTGTCTCTGGGAGGTGCGCGTTGACCATGGCCTGCACGGGGACACCCTTGAGCTTCTCTGTGCTGCTGTCCCTGTGTCCAGGTGGGACTTGGCCTTTCTCACCTAAGCGCCAGCGTGCCAGGGTGTGTACTGGTTTGTCAGTTCAGATTACTCCAGGATCCTGGTGGGTTTTCTCGGGCCCTACCGAATGCACTCGGAGTCCCGCCTTCACTCGGCCCTCGTCTTCTCTCCAGCACTCTTCCCTGACCCTGGGAGACACTCAGGGGTCCCTTCCCCTCATGGCTGCACCGCCATTGTCTTGGTCACGTCGGCAGCTGTGAACCCCAATCTCCCTCCCTAGATTTGTAAAACCATCAAATTCTTTGAGTCACAGATCCTACTCATTTCTTGGACTGATAATAAAGAACCTGCAGTGCCTTCTGGGTGGCTGCTGGTTCAGCTCAGTGCCCTGGCCTCCTCTGTAGGTCCTGTGATTCCTAAATTCCTTCACCATGCACTAATATGTGCAAATATCTCAGGTGCTTATGTTCATTTCCATCTTTGCTTTTGTACCAGTGATGGAGGAGGAAGCTCAGTGCAATACAGATATTTCTGACCTCTGAAAAGTCTACAAAAGAACAGTGGCTTATATGACCTATTCTTTTAGCAGGCAGCTTTCAGACCCGCAGTATTTCTGTGAGGAGCGAAACCTGCCTGGGGCACCTTACTCACCCCACAGACCTTCCTTGGTGGTCAGTGTAACTTCTTTTATTTTTTAAAACTAAAATTTGTGTACCAATTTCAAGTGTACAGTTAAGTGGCACTTACTAGAGTTACAATGTTGTGTAGCCAACACCTCCAGTCAGTTAACCCCCCCTTACATAGTAAGCAATCTTTCTCCTTCATCTTCCTCAGCTTCTTGGAACCACTAATCATTTTTCCTCTATGGATTTACTTATTCTAATATTTCATATAAATGGAGTATGTGACCTATTGTGCTTGGCTTCTTTCAATAGCATGCTTTCTCATAACATGATGTCTTTTTTTTTTTTTTTTTAAGGTGTTTTGAGACAGGGTCTTGCTTTGTAGTTCAGGCTGGCCCTGAGCTCAGCCTCAAACTCATCACAGCAATCCTCCTGCCTCTGCCTCCCAAGTGCTGGGATTACAGGCATGAGCCACCACGCCCGGCACTGTGGTATGTGGTACTGGTTGCTGCTGGGCGTGAGTCTCCACACCCAGTATAGGTATGTGGTTACCAGGGATCGAACCCAGGTCCTTGCGCTTGCAAGACAGGTGCCGGAACCATTGAGCTAAATCCCCAGCCCCATAACATGATGTTTTTCATGGAGTATAATGTTTTGAGTTTCAGCCATGTTGCGGCAGTATGCTATCTTCATGACTGCCTAGTATTCTACTGTTTGGATATAGCCCATTTTGTTTATTCATCCATTGGTGGACATTGATATTGTCTACCTATCGCCTGTTATGAATAATATAGTCACTGTAACTTTTCTATCCATCCATGTCTTGTTTATATGAACATTAATCTCTGAAAGAAATTGAATCTTGTTTTCATATAGAGCCCATTCCTCTCACAACATTCTTGATGGTATGTTTCCATTCCCTAAGAAGGGATGAGAACCAGGCAGGGTGGCCTTGGGTCCGAAGTCAAGTTCTATCCCTCATCTTCTCTTAGGCTTATGTAAGTAAGGCAGTCACTACCTCAGCCTCTGGCCTTGTGTATGCCCTGTTCTCATGTACGTCCTGGAAATACAGCCCTGTGACACTGAAGAAAGCCCTCAGTCTGCACAGGGATTTGATGTTCAGCATCTTTTAGTTACCATCTGAGATCTGCAACTAAGTTCACCTTTCAAGAAACAGTCCCTGACAATAGGGCTTGGAGCCTACTGGGAAGTAAAGTTCTGTCAGCAAAGATTTCACTATATTTCTGCAGCTTTCAATTTCTGTCATCACCTTAGGAATTTCAAAATGTCACTGTAATTTCTGGAAAACTTATCCTCACTTTTTAAAGATACATATGGAGAATCATGCTCTGCGACATGCAGAACAAACTTAAAAGTACAAGAAAAGGAAGTAATCAAGTAATTTGTTTGTTCCTCATGACAACGCTGCACAGTAAGTACTATCAGGATTTTGGTATAGGGTTGAGAATACTGGGGCAATGAGAGATTCACACAGCTACCACCCAGCAGAACAGTATTGGGACTCAGGCCACCTAACATGAGTCTATGCTGAGTAGTTACACATCAAACATGGGTTTTAACACAAAATTTTACCCCTAATATCAGGCTCCAATTTTATTACACCTCACTTGAAAGACATTATTTATGCTAATTTTTAAAAAGACAATGGTGATAAAAAAAACATCCTGGTGAATGTCTCAGACATTTTTCCTCATGCTTAACAACTGACTTTTGAGTACCTTGTGGGAATCTGTGTCAACTGAATTTTGAAGTGATCAGACTCTGCCTGTACTGATGAATCAGGTGTCATCAGCAGGTTGGAGCACAGTCTCACTGCTACTTGTTGGAGTGGCTTATGGTCTTTGCATCCTAATTCTACCCTTATTTACATTCCAATGTTATAATTCTGGAATTTCAATGGGCAGATGCTTGAATAATTTTGTCTGCAGGGATGCAAATACTGGAAGAGAAAATAAAGCTCTTCTGCAGTATAAAATCACATCAGCAGTGGACATGATTGTCTTTCCTCTATCTTTCATCACATTCTTTTTAATTTACTGCCTTTTAACTCATTTAAATAAAACTTCTTCTGTCTTTCTTCGAGGACTTGATGGACAAGTGAAAACTCAGGAGCATTTGAGAAACTCAAATTTTGGTGGTAAGATGATTTAGAGTGATGTGTCACAGAGCTTTTCTCATACTTTCAGGTTTGTTCTGCATAATTAAAGCCCATTTAAAGTCAAGCAGGATATAACTATTTTGTTCTACTGATTATTCAATTACAAGCAAAAATAAGGGCTAATAACAGTTACTGGTCGGATTCCAAACCACCAAATAATATTTTAAAATAGAGATATTCATATTTCCCTGAGTCAATCTGTTCTTTTAACCATTAGGGAAAGCTAATCTTCCCTGTGTATGGAACAAGGCATTAAATCTATTTGAGTATATTTTATTAGTATCATATTCTTTTTGAGACAAGGTCTTGCTACATAGTTCAAGCTGGCCTTGAACTCACTATTGTAGGCCAGGCTGGCCTCAAACTCATGACAATCTTCCAGCTTCAGCCTCCCAGAAGCTGGGATCACAGGCATGCACCATCATGCCCAGCTATCACTATTGTATTCATACCAATAATATGTTTGACCATGCAACTATAATGTGGACTTAACTTGAAAAGTAAGTTAAAAAAAATGTTAGCATGACGAGTCCGGTCTATCATTCTGCTGCATAATCAGCATATCTTCCAGGGTGAGACTTCCCTTGAGGCTTGCAAGCTTCCACTTATTTCTGTCAAACCCCACTAGCAGGAGTGCTTTCAGCAGCATATGTCTTCAACCTTTCCTGAATCAGTGTTCTGCCTTGCTCTCAGCTTCTTTTAAAGCACTAGTGTGATACTGAGTTTCCCTCCTGGTGTAAGCTTGTTGCTGTCATCAAGCTGTATTGAACCTCTCCAGTTAGCCCTGAAAAAAAAATTTTTTTTAAAAGGTTTTTTGAGACAGGGTCTCGCTTTGTGGTTCAGGCTGGCCCTGAGCTCAGCCTCCAACTCACATCACAGCAATCCTCCTGCCTCTGCCTCCTGAGTGCTGGGATTACAGGCGTGAGCTACCACGCCCAGCACTGTGATATGTGGTACTGGTTGCTGCTGGGTGTGAGTCTCCATGCCCAGTATTGTTATGTGGTTACCGGGGATCGAACCCAGGTCCTTGCGCTTGCAAGACAGGCGCCGGAACCACTGAGCTATATCCCCAGCCGAGCCTTGAAATTTTTTACATGTGAAAGGGATGCTGGATTCAGCTACTGTGCTGGTCCAGGTTGCCAGCCTTGTATCAGTTTAACAAGTTCTCTTCCATTTGTGTAGGATATGGAAATATAAGCACAGAACCAGTCAGTTATGTTAACCATGAGGCCCACATCTATATTCCCAATAACCTCAATTTTGCCAGATAGAGTAAAAGCACAGTCTACACCATCCAACCTTTAGGAGTTTTGACATTTTTATATTTTGAGTTTCTCGTATGAAAGAAATCGTGCAATATTTAAAACTGTGTGTCTAACTTATTTCGCTTAATGTTACAATCTCAAGGTTCACCCGTTTTCCTATGAATGATGCCTCAAGTTCTTTGTTCTTTACGGCAGAGTAACACTCTGTTGATAGATAATAGCAGTAGGGAGATCTTTTTCAAATAGGAATGGGAACAAAGATAGAGGCAAGAGAGAGCAAGGGGAGAGAGAGAGTAAAAGATGAATAGCAATACCAGCTCCCTAAACATTGTTCATCCAAGGCTGCTCGACTCCTCTGCTCCTCTCTCACACTGCATGCCCAGGCCCATAAACCGTAGTGAACCAAACATGAAATAGAATTACAGAGACCCAGAGAATACGCACTGCGGATGGATTAGCTGAAAATTCCAGGGTGGGTATAAATGGGGAAGCAGCTCATAACTTGAAATCGATGCTTTTTAAAACTGATTTTTAAAATGTTTTCTTCTGTTCATGTGGGTGATAACATTAAAGAACAAAGATTAGCTCTTGGCATAAATGAATGAGAAGAGAAATAAATAATAAGAGCAATAATACAAGAAGGCAGAAGATGGCAGAAGTGAACATAACCTATCTCTTTCAAACCTCAGGGTCGTGTCGGCAGTGAATGGCAAAAGCCTAGTCATGCTTTGATCAATCATCTGAAAATGAACGTCACTCCACATGGGATACCATGAAATTCAAAAGAGAAAAAGAGTAAGAAGAAAAATGAATACCACCGGTAACTACTGAATAAAGATGAAAAGCACAAACATAAGGGAAGAAATCTTAATGTCTACAATCATGACTTCTTTGATCAGATTTTATCAAACATGTCTGCCAACTTTTGAAAAACTAAAATGAAAAAAACATCACAAAGAAAGACACTCACTAACTTCCTTGGGCTTTGAAACTAACAACCAACACAGTAAGCACCGGGTGAGGTCACAGCCTCAACCTACTGATATGGAGTGGTAGAAACCCAGGAGAATCTGACTTTGATCTCTTTTGATCTTCCCTTCTTTAATGCTTTTAAGACCTGAGCAAGTTAAAATGGGATGTCTCCAAAGGCCAAAAATATTTTTACAGAGTGTTTCTGGCTAACAAGAGTTAGGAAAACTAAGCAAATGTCTTGAATCCTATATTTACATCATCTTGCCCTATTTAAAAACATGTTTTATGTACACATTGATTACATTGATCATGGGGAGTTGGTACATGGACGTAACACATCTTAATTCCTTTTTCTTCTCCTACCTCTCTCATCTCTTCCTGGTCCTTCCAACTCTTGTTCACCTTCCCGTCTGTACTGTATCTTCTGAGCGCTGGTTTCCTGTTCCACATGTACAGAACACCCAGCCCCTCTCCAGAGGAAAGTCCAGCTGTCCTCTTAGTGCCATGGATTCATAGCTCACATATTCTTGCTATCTGTCTTTCCAACGCAGAGTTGTCCCTTTCTTAACTCTCCCGTTTTCTCCATCTGTACCCTTGTCCTTGTTTGGATTATTCTTAGTTGGAAACAGAGATTTATCCTAAGACTAGGAGAAGATGACACTCGTAGGGCTCAGCATTTAAGATTACAAGGGAACGCTCACTTCTCCTATGTTTTGTGCCTGAGCCCTTCACCCTCATGTTGGCGCCCAGTCCTTCTATTTTTAACGTCACCATATCACTTGGATACATGTGTTTTCTGTGTTCCTTCTGTCCCTGCTTGGCTGGGCCGCCCTGACAATGTTTGTCTTACAGATTAATTACAATAAAAGAGCATTATCTCATTCTCTGCTGGGCTGCCACAAAGCTCTGATCTTTACTAACTTTCCACATTGCATCCCTGGTAAATGTAGAATCAGAAGTGTGACTTTGAGCTGTATTTATAGATCCTATATTGTCTCCTTAGGTTTGAGCATGACAGGGACTTTCATGGGTGACACTAGTGGCAGAACCATGCTCATGTTGGTCTGAAAAACTTTCACTTTCCTCCTCACTCTGCTTCCTCTAGGAGCAGAGGATAAATGAGAGAAACTACATGAAGGAAACACAATTCTGGATATTACAGGATGGTTGTACAAATTGTATATAATATTCCAAATGGCTTAGGTCAAGATAGAGTACATTTAAAACAGAGAACTGTTCTAGTGGTCTTAAACCTTACTAAATTATAGAATAAAAAAGAAATGTTGTTATGACTGGGACACTTCTTGGAAGGTAATTATATATTTTCTTGGGGAAATCAGGGGCCATTGCCTGATTTTATGTTTTTATCATCTACATCTAGGTACTCTAATGGCTACACATCTCCCGGGTTGATCTCATGCCCAGCTTTTTAAACATTCCTTGTTCGTGCCTCAGAGAGCATCCTAAAATGTCACTGGTTCATCTACATTATTCACGTGGACAAAAACAATGCTTAACTTTATGAAACACAAATATTTTTAGTATGTTGTATATATATCCTATCTTTGTGCAGCTATTAGTTTTTGTAACTCTGCATCAGATTGAAGAAGGGGAGCTGGGTATGGTGGCACACGCCTGCGATCCCAGCACGCAGGGGACTGGGGCAGGAGGATTGCTTCGAGTTCGAGGCCAGTCTGGGCCACAGAGTGAGACAGTGTTTCAAAGAGCCATAAAGCCAAAATGCAAAAAAAGGAGACGATTTAACCAAGGAAATTAGCCCTGATTGATAAGAAGAAACTAAAGCAAGCTGGTAAGTTGGCACGCTTAGTGCCACAAGATAAGCTGCTGAGTACAGGAGAGCAATTTAGCCCTGAGTTCTTAGTAGATAGAATGAGTAACAATGGTACTGATCGTAAAATCCCCACGGGTGCTCTTTCCTCCCATTGCTTCCTCAGCAATCCGCGACATCAAGATGAAGCTGAATATTTCCTTTCCAGCTACTGGCTGCCAGAAACTCATTCAAGTGAATGATGAACGGCAAACTCTGCTTTGTATGAGAAGCACGGCCCACAAAAGTGTTGTAAAAAGTGGGTAAAGAGTGGAAGCTTATGTGGTCTCAGTTGGTGGTGTATGTGCCTACCACTGAGCAAGGGGAATTCCTGCTACAAACTCAGTAGAACAGGAGAGAAAAATTCCAAATATACTGGGTGCTCATGGTGGGTGACAATCTGAGCATTCAGCTTACTGTAATTAAAGAAAGCTAGCTGCTCCGGGACAAACTGATACTACTGTGGGTCTCAAAAGAACTAGCAAAATCTGCAAGGTTTTCAGTCTCTCTAAAGTAGAAGATGCCCCAGTAAAGTGTATTAAGAAAGTTCTCGAGGAAGGGAAGGAACCCAGAGCCAGAGCACCCAAGATCGAGCCCCTTATCACTCTGTGTGTCTTGCAACACACACCCTGTTGTACTGCTCTGAAATGAACTCAAAAAAACAAATTTCTGACCAAAAGAATGAAAAAAACCCAAAGAAAAGAGCCAAGAACGGATCGCACAGAGATGCAGACTGCTCTATCTCCTCTCACAGTTTCTACTTCTAAGACTGAATCTGGGCAAAAACAAGAGTAACGAGAAAGCGTAGATCTCAAAACACAAAAACGAAAACAAACCCTTTCCTGGCCATAGTTTAAGAAAAGCTTTGTTAATCAAAGGAAAAATCAGTGTGTTTGGGGAGTTAAGTTCTAGGGGGACCACAGGCCCATGACAGGCTGGTACACAGCTCTCCAGTTATATTTTTATGAGAAACCCAACTGTCAGTCTCATTGTCTCAAACTGGACACATGACTGGATGGAATTCTCTGGATGACTGCAAATGCTTCAAGATCAGGCCACGGTCCCTAATTATCATCTGTAGCAGAGTCCGACTCCTTCGTGAGTCATGGGAACCCCATGGTCCTTTTCCAAAAGACTCGTTCATGGGAACCAGAAGCAAATAATACAGTATGTTCTATGTTCCTATTCTTGGTTCTTTATCAGAAACAAGCTCATGCGTGGCACAGAGTAAGCTTGTGATGATGGGAAACTGGCGGATTACAGAATAAATAGGTACTGTTTAGCAGATTCAATTAGCCCGACTGGATCCTGATGTCAGTGCATCTTATTTATCTGTGTTACTCTTTCTATATTTTGATGAAGGGCGACAAAGAAATTTGCAATATGCATAATTTGATTTGTAGCTTTGATTGTAGTCCAAAACATTCAGGCAAGTTTTTAGGCACCTGGGTTGTCTAAGTTATACACACATTTACTAGATGTCTGAAGCTGCCACAGATCCCACAGGGATGTGGGACAGCATTTGGTATCAAGGCACATCTAGTTAAAATAATTTTATTTTTGGTTGTTAAAGCTGGTCAAAAGAAATGCATGCATCATGATGGGTTTGAAATGTCTATGTGCTCATGAATTTAACATTACCATCAAAGAATGAACACACCCATCACCAGCCTTCAGTGTTTCCTACCACTGTCAATGTCGTCATCATCATCATTATCATAATCATCATCATCGCTGCTACTTTGCTGGGTAAGAAGTTTAACAGACATCTGCCTTCTTAGTATTTTCAAGCATATAATAGTGTTGTTAGCCACAAACACTATGCTATATGGTCAAGTCCTGTTCCTGAAAACCTTATGATGTTCCATTTCTGAGTCTGGTTTTTCTAGATTCCACACATAAATGAAGTATCACATTATCTTTGTGGATGATTTATCTCACTTAGCACAATGCTTTCCAGTGCCAGCCCTTGTGTTCACGATGGAGAAATTTCCTGTTTCATGGTGCTAGAAACAAATCTAGGACCTCTCCCATACGATGCAAGCACTGTACCACTGAGTCACATCTCCAGCCCAATTTTCTACTTTTCTGAGCCTGGATAATATTATATCATATGTGCATACCACTATTTAACCACTCACTCATTTGAATGGAATTATGATGCTAATGTATCTTAACTATTGTGAATAACGCTACAGTGAATATGGGAATGCAGATGTAACGGAGATTCTGGTTTTGATTATTTAAAGTTTATATTGCCAGAAGTGGGCCTGTTAGACATTATGACAATTTTAGTTTTTATTTTCTGAGGAACTTTTCATAGGTTATTACATTTTGCATTACATCTTGTCAGTTGTTGCTCTCACAGACAATGGGTAGAGTTCTTCACATCTTCCCTGACACTGGCTTCTTTTTTTAACAATAGCCATCTCAAGTAGCACAAGGTGATATCTCATTGTGGCTTTGATTGTTATCTTCTTACAGATTAATGACACTGGATAATTTTCACATGCTGATAGCCCTTTCCATGTCTTCCTTTGAAATATGCCTACTCTTAGGTCCTTTGCTTATTCCTAAATGGATTGTTTGTTTCTTGTTGTTCATTGTTTGGTTGTAGGAATTCCTTGTATAGTTGCAGTATCAGCCACATCATCATACATATGATTTGCAAAAGATGGAAAGGCCTTTGTCTTATGCTATACACAGATATCACATCAAAATGGATTAAAGACCTAAGCACAAGAACTGAGACTACAGCACTCTGAGAAGAAAGTCTTACAAAAAAAGCTTAACTATGGTCCTGGAGATGTAATCAGAGGCACAGATAATGCAAGCAGAAATGAGTGGATGCATATGAAACTTAAAAGGCTCACAGCAAAAAAGAGTCATTAAAATGAAAATGTCATCTGTGAAGCAAGAGAAAATATTAGTAAAAACATTTTTGTACATGCAGAATCTCCTGAAAATGTTATATAATGAAAGCATTACTTGAGCCATGAAACAAGTCCACAGCATTATTTCAAAACTTCAGCCAAATAATATTTAGAGACAATTGAAAAGAAAATCAATTGACTACCCAAGTGTCAAGTAGACCCATAAAAGTATAAATATATTCAATAAATTTAACTTCTGGCTATAATGGAAAAGGTTATAATAAAATTACTCATTAATCATAATACTTCTCATCGCCTGCTTTTAGAAAAGTAAACTAAGTTTTTGCTGGCCTTCTTCTAACTGTGCACATAAATTTTAAAATGGAAGGAATCATTACAGGAAGCATCATAGACCAAGCATCAGGCATATGATGAGTTCATTTTGGTGAACTAGGTTCTTCAGCCCCATATTGCCTGCTGGAATTGCTGGAAGATATCAGCTATATCAGGATAGTTCTAGTTTTGTCCATTCTTGAGAGATTGCAAATAGCCATGGCGATGGAAGGGGAAGGTGGGGACAGGCTGACATTTACCAGGGAACCCTTTTAAAAAATGAGTCCTATACTTTATACATTAATACATATGTACAATAGAGAAATGATACATAATAAAAATCATTGGACAAAAGTCAGTTGTCTTTGGGCTCTGTCTTCTGGTTCTGTGGAGAATCGATGGCTGAGGGTTCAGCTCAAGTGGTACTGTGCTCACTTGGTAAGGGTCCAAGTTCGATCTCTGGTAATGGAAAAAAAAAAAGGCCACAAGCCATCTCCAGGGAGAACTGATGGTTCATAAAAATTGGGACCCAAGACATACAAGTAATAAAAAGAACTGCTGAGTATTTCACTAGAAAGTTACTAAGGTACAGATCTGGCAGAGAGCACCAGCCTCTGAGGCTGGATAAAAGAAGAGAAAATGGAGAGTTGAGAAAAAGAGTGTGAAAGAGCGGCCTGGTTTTCTACCATGGAAAGAGGCAAGGGTGCAAGGATATCAATGAACTCACTGACCCCACAGCAGGAGGCTGAGACTGGCACCATCTTCAGACAAACATCTGGGGAGTATAGGAATCTACAGAGGAGGGAGCTTGGTCAGAAGCTGTAGGTGGTCTAAAATGTCTAGTTTGGGAAAGATCTTCCAGGCTGCCAGTGACTTTGCAGAAACAAGACTCATGGGGCTGTGCAAAGACTAAAAACTGCCTCCTCAGAATCGTCCTCTGTGTGCTTGGCACACAAAGGGGACCTGTGGCCGCTCAAGGAGCAAGACTGTACCTCCACCCTGGTGACTAAGGGAGGAGTCACCTGCTTCAGAAAGGAGAGGTCCTCTTCATACCCACTCACTCACTCACTTTAACGGACCCCACATAAGGAGGAGGCAGGAGCTTCCCCTTTGAGAACAATTAAACAATGAGAGTGAAATTTAAATTTGTCAAGATTCTCATAACTTTTCCTCACAATTTATGACAACCAAAAGTATCTGTACACATTCACTTCCCCAAGAGGCAAAGCCCCACTCCCAAGCTGAAAACCTCTGCTCTGGATAAAAACTTCACAAGTGTCTGGCCATACCTGTGTTTTTCTTTCACCTGTTATTTTAAATGCCAACGCAACAAAGAGAAAATTAAAGGCAGCAAACCTGCTGACAAGTCATGGGAAGAGCAGATGTTTTGTGGCAGAATCAGGAGAAAGCAGGTGATGCACTGCAGACGACTGGAGCTTCTCTGTGGGAGAATCTTGGCAGCAGCCCTCACAGCCATGGAGCTGGAGGGGCTTCATTTTTATGCCAAATATTGATTTTTAAACTGGGGCTCCACAGTATTTTCAACTAATAATGGGACTCAATAGAAAAGGGACCTCTTTCTGTATATGTAAAATGAAATGCAGATCCAGTTGAATCAGACATAGAAGTAGCATTAAAATAGCACCACAGTCTTAAAGCTTAGAGCCTGGGCTATGTGTGTGTGTTCTAAATGATATTTCTAATCTCTGACACACAAACAGTCACTGTGTAAGCCTGGTTCACACATAGCCCCTTCCGTGGTGAGACCTGTATTAAGGGATTCTGTGATGAAGGAGCCTGGAATCTAAATTCAGTGCGCATGGGCGGGAATCTATAGACCAAGTCCTAAGGGGGTCAGAGGTCTGAAAAGACAGGTAAAAAACATCAGAGAATCTTAATCTGCTTTCCATTCTCTAATAAAACAACTCAGGCAGGGTTATTTTCAAAGGATGGAGAAATTGGCTCACAGTTCTGGAGACTGGGGAAGTGTGTGGTGCCAGGGAAGTCCATGGGCTGCGTCAACTCATGGCAGAACATGGGAGTGCCCCGCTTTCCAATTTTTGCCAATCTGCTGGGCTTCTGATTAGAAAATTAACAATTAATTATGAGAGTTTAGCATTCATATACTAAACAGTCACAAAATGAACCTCATTATCTAGGAAAGATATTGTTCAAATATTATGGAGATGCAATCCATTTTTCTTAAAAAAAGCACATTCGCCAGGTGCAGGATATTGCTGCATTTATTGCCTGATAATATCTTTGATGGGAAGGCAATCACTGTTTTGGTTCCTTAAAAGAAGGGCTTATTGAGTCTAGGATTTAGCTTCGTGGTTCCGGAGTCTGCCTGGCAAGTGCCAGGTCCTGAGTTTGACCCCCAGTACCACTTATCATAATGCTCAGTGTAGTGGCAGAAGCATTACCATGAGTTCGAGGATATCCTGGGCTACATAGTGAATTTAGGGCCAGTCTAAACTACAAAGTGAGACCCTGTCTCAAAAAACTTTTTTAAAAAAGGCCCATATTATTTTTGGTTCAATGAAGGTGTTCTGCAATTAAAAACATTGGCTTGAAATTTTGAATTATCCACCAAATGAGTGTGTAACATAAATATACACCATACTTTTCTCCTAGTAAAATGGTACTCCACATCTTTCTGAGTTCTCAGGTTATGGTAGTAACTTAGAATCTAACAAACACTGTTGAAAGTGGAATAAAGATACAGAATTGGAATGTGAAGAAAATAACTCGGATACTGTCACTTACCAATTTTGTGAGTGGTTGGTTGATTATATCTTACCTTAGCTCAGGGTACAACTCATTAAAATGGTGAACATCCCTTAATCAAAATGCTTGGGACCGTAAGTGGGTCAGATTTTGAATTTTTTTCAGATTTTAGAATATTTACATATTCAGAATAACATAGGCTGGGAATGAGATCCAAATCTAAACATAAAATCATTCATATTCTGTATCTTGTACACATAGCCTGAGATTTAAAATATTTTTAGTTCATCTGCATTTTGACTATAACATTCACAGGAAGGCTTGTCTGTAATTTTCCACTCATGACACATATTAGGGCTCAAACATTTAAATTTGGATTTCAGATTTTCAGATCAGGGATGTACAACCCGTACTTTTAGTTCCCATGGATAGTTCTTTTGATAACTAAATGTGAATATGAATGTGAAGGAGATATAGAAGTTTAGGCATATTGTAGGGATAGGCTGATTAGACTGTGGTGTTGTTATTCTGTGCAGTTTGAAAGTATAGTTTCCAGGCACAAGACTGAATCATGGATATGGAAGGTGACGGAAAGGCCCAGCAGGCCTAGAAGTTTCCTACCCCATTCAGCCCACTGGACTCTGATCACTCAGGTCTCCAGACTTCCCTCGGGTCTTATAAGTTCCCAAAGCAGAAGTACTTCATCATTTCAGGACCCGGCATATTGTGCCAACAGACAAATTGGCCTGTGGCTCTGAGCCACTGTTCATTTGTATATTCATTTGTTTGAAGCATGAGCATACGCAGCTGTACACTTACACCCTTGAGAAACAGCAGCAACAACAACAAAACGAGTGTTTCTCAGCTTGATTATTCAGTCACTATCAAGTTTGGTTAAAAAAATAGAATTTGATCCCTCTCACAAATCAAATCCATTTTAAAAAAGATAAAAGTACATTAACCTTGATATATCTCATTTACCTTGACATTCTTCACATCTATTACCATCTTCAGTTGTAAGAGTTTGTAGAATAAGAAATGATGGGTGTGTGGATGGATGCATTGGTGCTTCCTGGCTGCCATGAGGTGGGCAGTTTTACTCTGCCACATCTTTCCATGATATCATCCTTCCATGATATCCAGCCTCATCATAGACCCATAACAGCAGCCACGGACTGAAACTTCTGATCCCACAAGCCAATGTAATACATCTTTTTTATAATGATAAACACACTCCTTTGGTATGTGTTTCTCTAAGGGCAGCCTTAGAGAATCCTGACTCATATAAATATCTTCAAGGGAGAGAAGATCAAAAAATCCTTCTGGGGGTTTATGACTTGCTTTGGGGGAGGAAGGACGGGTCAGAAAGTAACCATCCTGCTTTTGTGGCTTCCTCAAAGCCAAGGTGCTCTATGTCAGGGCAGCAAGTTCTGAGCTCCAGGAAAAGAAGTTCACGTATTACTTTTTGTTTTTTGATGGAAAGACTCCAACTGAATCTGCAGCCTATAGGAGAGAAAAAGCAATCATTTTTCCTTACTCATGAAATTGTCATTGCTGACATCCCTACGTCAAAAGACAGGTTAGTGAAAGAAAACCCAAAAATATATTTAACTGAAGCTTATGTGAAAGCTGCAGAAATAAAACACTAAAGACTCAGGAAAACCTTTCTTTATGTTTAGGTCTGAAAGAATAGATAGCCATGAAGAAGCATCCCTGGACATGAAGGGTTTGATCCAGTGGTAATAAACGTGGGAAGACTTAGCAAGGCCTGTTTATTCATTCTTCCTGAGCTCTCTCTGAGATCACATCCCTCTCTCAAGGGAATGAGGAAGAATCTCCCTGGAATAAAGATCCTACCACTTTTTGGGGCAGGATCCATTCTGGGGATTAAATCCAGGGCCTCCCCCCCGAGCTATATCCCCAAGCTGCCCAGGTGGGATTTGAACTTTCCAGCCTCCCACCTTGGTTTCTCAAGTGCTAGATGAACACATGTGCTGCTAGATACCAGTCAGAGACAAATTATAAACCTTGCAAGAAAAGATAGAGTTTATTTACATACGGAGCAAATGTGAGGAGAGCAGAGACTCAGTCTCAAGTCCATTTCCGCTGAGAAAGGATATGAAGATTCACATATGATCAGGAAGCAGAGGGATCTATGGCTTCAGGAAAAGTGGAGGTTAGAAAAAGGGAAGTAAGAAGAAGCTTCCCCATGTGTAATCATATTGCATGTGACACGTGTTCAGCAAACAGCCCTGTTAGAAGGAGAGCATCATCGCCCCATGCTGTCAAAAGGTCACTCATCAGACACTTGCCCAGGCCCAGGAGAAGGACGAGTAGTTTCAACTGTCTACGCTACATCTAAATTCCTGAAAAACAACTCAGATAGCCTTCACCAAGTTGACCCATATGTCAGATATGTTATCTCCGTCAAAGCTAATGGGATTGTACTGCTTAGCTATTTGGCTTCTAAAATAAGTATTAAATGCAAAGGACTAAACACAAGTGAAGTGGAGAGTTTCTGCAGGTTTTCTCTCAGTTCATCAGAGAATTTCTCTATGACTGTGCTTCACACATAAAGTTTGTTGCTCCTGTGGTTTACTAATGCCAAGGGGCCATATTCTGAGATATCATGTTCTGAGTGTTGGTGGATTATATTGAGTCTTGTGCTTTTGTCAGCACTACACAAGCTAGGATAAATGCTCATCTCTAAGGCTAAGAGCAAAGCATAAAAGGTCAACTGCCCAGTTGTTGGGGCCATGTAGCTCAGTATCTAAAATGTGGTTTATTTGTCTTGCATACAAAATGAGAATATGATCCCGTCCTAAGAGATGATCTACGTATAACATACAGCACACTGCCTGGTATATAGTAAGTGTTTATTAAATGTGAACATTATGTCAGACACAGTTTCCAAAACACACATCCTGTGTATTAAAGTCACTGATAACATATTCAACCCCCTAGCTCTCTCGTGCAGATAAACTTTGTGATTCCTCTCTGAAGAGGCGAAGAGGCATCATACTCACCGTGTGGTTTGTCAGAGAGCCTCTAAAGAACATAAATGCAACACATCACTCCTTTGAAAAATTCACTCGTCTTTCTTTTGGGTAGGAGGAGAAATCCCGAACAACAGAAATGGTAATTTGATTGAGTGAATATAGAGTACCTTGGAATTTAATTGAAGCCGGTTCCATTGTTTGTCTCACAGAAGAGAATAATAGTTGTTCTCTTCTCCCTCATTGTGCAGAGCATAGAGTTTTGAACAAATTTAAATGTTAGCGGCCGAGTGCTTGAAACCTCTCTGGATATCTTTCATTGCCAGGTAGAAGGAATTGTCACTTTTAAGGATTCTGAAGTCCTCCGTGACAGAGTGGCGGTAATTGTTTGGGGACAGGGTCTGAGAGAGGGAGAGAGTGACAGAAAGAAGCCTGTGCTCTTTGTTCCCATGGCAGCGTGACCACACGTCCTCTAACATTCAGTTACAGATGTGTGTCTTTAAATAGTTTTAGAAACAGTTTTCTCAACCTCACATAATATTCCCTAAAAACATATTGTGGGGTTATACAAATAAGCGATGAAAATGATAGTTTTCCATCCAAAATAGTTGGATGGTTGTAATGAGCTGGAGGAAGTGACAGCCCAGGGCCTTCAGTGGAACCCCTGAGTACTTCAGCTCTGGGGACACGCTGTTAAACACACCTCTCGTGTTCAGCTTCCAACCTTCGGCTCAGGCAATAAGGGAAAACAGCACAGGAAGCCCCGTGTCTTTGACAACTAACTGCAGCATCCCTCGCTAGCCTTGAGTGAGTCCTGTTTTCCACGTTCTCAACATAATACAGTAGAGCTCCTCTCTCTGGTTCTGCCCCTAACGTGCCTCCTGTGAAGCTGTATCAAACGAGAGGGTTGTGTCCCTCGTCCCCGGCTTTCTCTCCATATGTGTCTTCTGGTGTGTGTGTTTTGTTTCCCTTCGCTTCCCCTTCGGTTTCAGGCTCAGCTGCACAGGCCTCGGTGTATGATAATAAAGGCCAGAAACCCAAGCAGCCCACATTATCTTGGGTCTGGGAGGACAATAGATGTCATTCTTAGTGTCCAGTGGATAATACAATCATTTCAAGATGATTGTGTTTCCTACTTTTAAGGGGAAATGGAAACACGGGGACTGGTTATGCGGAAACTACAGAGGTTCAGCTAGAGAGGAGGCTCAAGTAGAGCTGGTTTAGAGCTGAGGAATAGGGTTGTGTTTAGGAAGTAGAGGGGGTGTGAGGACTCCAGAGAGAGGGACGCGGACAGGTTTCAGGCCTGTGGATTTGGATGGATGGTGATTTCATTAACTGAGATGATGGGGAAGACAGGAGCATGAGCAGTTGGGTTGGACGGACTAGCTCTACATTTACAAGGCTATGAGGGACAGAGGATGAGTATCATCAGCACCAAACCTGCCAGAGGTCACATTAGGGACATCGTCTTGGATTCATATAGGCCCCTGTTTTTGTATTTCTTGAGGTCAGATGTGTCAATGTCCCCTGGAAAGTGTGAATGTCTGACATTGTTCTGCAGTCAGTGCCCGTGTTCCTTTAGCTTTTACTCAGCTGCATTCTGTGTCAAAGCTCACAGGCAAGTGCTTTTTTGGCATTTACTGGGAAAATAACATTATGATAAGACAGCCTGAAGTCTATGAAGATGGAGCTTGTAGTTCCTAGAAATGTATGCTTTCTCTTCTCTAGTTTTTTTTTTTTTTTTTTTTTTTTGCACAGTAGGTAGAAGATAAATTGTAAGAAACCTTTGTTCCCTGTGTTTGGTATGATCACAGTAAGCAATTTTTCACATTGTGTGACATTACAGTGCAAAAACCAAAACTTGCATTTGCAGAATAGAAAATTAGAGCAATTAAACATTGTGCAATTTATAGCAATTGATATTGATAAAGAAAACGATGACTTATTATGCCCAGCTTTACTAGTGTTGAGATGGGAGAGCTCTATGGTCAAGGTAGCTTTTAGATTACAGTATTTCCTTCTATATTTGCCATATTTTCTGAGCTATCAGTTCTAGAAAGTCCACATAAAAGCCACAAAGATTTTCCTAATTTTCTCTTAGTCTTTTCATGTTTTAATTTTTATGCTAACATTTTTATACTACCAAAATTGTTTTTGTTTGTTTGGTGTGTGTGTGTGTATGTGTGTGTGTGTGTGTGTGTGTGTGTGTGTGTGTGTGTGTGTGTGTGTGTGTGTTTAGACAGGGCCTCCTCTCTTGTAGTTCAGGCTGGCCCTAAACTCAGCCTCGAACTCACAGCAATCCTCCTGCCTCTGCCTCCTGAGTGCTGGGATTACAGGCGTGAGCCACCACGCTCAGCACTGCGGTATGTGGTTCTAATTGCTGTGGGTGTGAGTCACTATGTCCAGCACTGTAGTATGTGGTTACTGGAGATCAGACTCAGGTCTTTGCTCTTGCAAGGCAGGTGCCAGAAACATTGAGCTAAATCCCCGGCCCCAGAATTGGTTTTAATGTAAGGTAATATTACTGTAGTTTTAGAATAAAGGTCTCAGTTCTGGGGCCAACAATTCTAGGGCTCCCAGCAGGATAGTTCTGAGTCCCTATTCTAATACTCAGAGAGATGAGCAGTGGTCACGGCAGGAAAGGAAGTGGTGCGTTTCATTTTTTATTTTGTTCTATAGTACCAGTCACTGAACTCAAGACCTTTGTACTGAGCTTTATCATCAGAGTAGCCTATTTTATTCTTTTCATTCTGAGACAAAGCCCTGCTACTTCACTGAGTTGGGCTGGGTCACCCAGAGCTGGGTTCAAACTTACAACTCTCCTGCTTCAACTTCTCAGAGTACAGATTATAGGGAAGGAAAGAAGATATAATCAATGTGGCCACAGAGGGAAAAAAAACAGAAAAAGATAGAGAGATCTAAGATCTGTCTTTGAGAGACTGACAGGAACTTTTTGCAGTTTAATAGGAAATTGTGATGAAGGTAAGGTTTGGAAGTTCACACAGCTGAGGGAGCAGGTAATCTTGGTCAGGCCAAGCTGTGGCTGGTCATTAAGCTAGGACTGGTTCCGTGACACTTTGGGGGAATTTGTAATCACTTAAGGGGGCAGCTCAGTTCCCAGAGCAGAGTAATTGCTCCTGTTGGGGGATGTGTGGAAGGGAATCGGTTTCCACTGAGGGGTAATTGCTCCCATTTTGGGAGGAGTGATTTGTCTGCAAAGCGCTCTGTTGCTTAGGGGGTATTTCAGTCCCCTGTTATAAAGATGCTTATCCATCAAACCTGCCGCTCGCAGGATCTAAGTACTAAAATGGCTCAGGAGAACTCAGAAAGAAAAAAGTTAAAGAGGCAAAGTGGAGAGAGAGAGAAAATGGAGTTAGGACAGTGATGGGGACTTCCTTCAGGGTGACACAGATATCCAAATGTGCCATATTTTCTCTGTGGCGAACAAGCTATTCCAATATGGTGCCCCCAGGTTGCGAGTCCTTTGAGGCTGGAGCTCTCTATTGTGTGTGTTTTCAGGGTCAAGCATGGCATGAGCCTCACAGTAAGATCTCAGACATCCAGTTAAATGAGCAACTAAAGAAATAAATGAATGAACTTTATCTTAGTGTCTGACAGTGTGTATGTCCTATGTGCGACGATAGACAATTACTTGATAATTGAGTTTTAACTTAGAAAATAGATTCCAGGATTTCGCAAAGTGCTTATTAGAAAAGGAGAATATTTTTCTCATGGGCTGTAAGTATTCTATGGTTTCTTAAAAAATATAATGTAGCAGTGACACAAAATTATTCCAAACAGAGTAAAAGTATGGTATTATGAAGATATTTGGAGTTCAAGACACACAGATTGGAATTTTACCTCTGCTGTTCACTGCCTTTGGAATCCTGATTCCTTACCCTCAGTTTTCTCCCTGTGAAGTGAGACTAACAAACACACCGTTCAGAGAAGTTCTGGGTCTTCAAGAATTCACATCTGCAATGTACCCAAATGGTACCCAGCAATGAACCGACACTATGTTGAGGTATTTTCCTCTTTCAACAGCTCCCCCAGACATTGTAGAAGAGTCTGCCTTTCCTTCCAAGACTTCATACTTTTAAACTCTAAAAAAATGGTATTTCTTGTGTAAATATCGACAGTTGGGAAATTTTCTATCGTCACAGTGTTACAACTGTCTAAAGACTATCGTTGAATGAGTCAAATATACTGAATGCATAAAGACTGGGCAGTATAATCCAGTTATTTTCTGTGAGTAATTTTAATAACACAATGAATAAATAACACCACTAATGAGCTCATGATGAGCAAGTACCTTTTACATCTTGGAGGCATAAGTAAGGGATCTCAAAAAAACTCAGTAATGACAATAATTAAAGCTTCGATGTGATATTAAAATATCAAAATCAGTGCAAAACTATTGATGGTGCACAAAACACAAAAATTTCGGACCAAGACAGGATCTGAAAGGACCAAAGTAAGATGAAGCTACAGTGATACTGGGACCTTCCAATACTGTGATAAGTACTTCGACATGTGCTAGATTAAGACAGATGAAACTGCTGGATTTTTCATAGTAAAGGAGAGCACTATATCTAATTTTGTATCACAAAAGCTAAAAATTTCTTTACATAAGTATATGTAATGTTGGCAAAGATCTCATATGTTAAGAATCATTTGATTAACAATCATGTTATACTGACATGCTAAAAAAGGATAAATTTATTATAAAGACACAAGTGAAAGCCAACTCTCAGCCTCCCAAGTGTATGCAATAGAGAACTGGGGCTCAGAAGACAAAGGAAATGCCAAGCAATCCAAACTCAGAAAGAACTTTATTTAGGGTACTAGATATTACAACATGGGAAACACAGAGGGTCCTACATTTATATTTTTTAAAAAATCTTTATTGGTACATTACATATACGCATCATGATTGTACTCCGTAATGGGGATTTGTACCAGTATAAGACACAACTTAATTCTCATTTTTTCCCATAGCCCTACCCATCCTACTGCCCCCTATATACATAAAATTTGTTTCCTTTCTTTTTTGTTATAATCTCATTATTTTTCCCCCTTTACCCTATTTTACTTTGAACATTTTCTATTTCACAATATACAACATACAATTCTAGGACTCATTTACATTTTTATTTTCTCATACCAGAGAAAAGATGCGATATGTACCTATCTGTGACCTATTTATTTCACTTATGAGGATATCCTCAAAGTATGTCCATTTAAGTATAAATGATTCAAACTTATCATTTTTTATGGCAGAGTAATACTCCATTCTGTAGAAGAACCACAGCTTTTTTATCCAGTCTCTAGTTGATGGACACTTGGGTTGTTTCCAAGATGTAGCAATCACAAACTGGGCTGCTATAAACATGGGTGCACATATGTTACTGTGATATGAGTCTTTTAATTCTTGTGTGTATATACCTAGCAAGGCGATGTCCGGGTCAAATGGGACCTCCAATCCTAAATCAATATTTTTAAAAAGTGGGAAGATGGCCAATAGCAGGTAAAAGAATGTGTCTGCTTGGCTAAAGGCCCATGAATTGACCCTGATAGCTTCTAACACACACCCCAGCCTCTGAACACCTTTTAACAGTGTTTTCTAGATGCTGCAGGAAGAAAAGGGGCCCGAATTTGCCCATCAGGGCAGCAGATAGAGTCCTGCTTCGTATCAGCCTCTCCCATAGGATGATGTTTCATCACAATTTCCCTTTCAATTTTACATTTTATTCAGCTCAGCATCTCTGGAAATGACCCCAGGTGCACTCTGCAGGCCCTGGCTCAGGAGCCTACACAGAACACCTCACTGTGACATCTCCAGCTTGTCTTCTGGGGAGGAAATGTCAGGAGCCCCGTGTGCACAGCGCTTCATTTCCTTTGGTTCAGGCTTTCTTGTCTGGACCCTAAAGACAGAGTTACATGTTAGAAAGAGGAAACCAGAACCCAAGTCTTGAACTGTCCAGGAAGCACCCATAGGAACCAGATAAGGAACGAGCCCCATCAGCCAGTGATGTGGGGATCACTTAGCTTATATTTGAGGAAACGGGGAAACACAGAACTTGCTCATTGAACTCACAGAGTATCAGGTTTGAGATCAGACAGAGTCCTATATCTATGCTACCATCATGAATTAATGGTCTTGTGACTCCAGCCCTCTCTCTGGAAGGTGAAGTAAGAAATATTCCTTGAAGCTTCACACACACAGGCAAGAGATTTTGTAGTACAATGCAAGGTGCTGAAGACTTGCTCGAAAGGCTCTGGAATGATCATATATGGAAAAAGCAGCAGCAGTAGAGGAGGGAAGGGAGGCAAGGAAGTGGGGGTAGAAGAGGAGGAGGCTATGGAGAACAACTATTACAGTACCATTGCAACCATGATCCACAAATAAACACAAACAGGTAAACACATGACAACATAATGGTGGACTTAAAACAGTTCATAGAGCTAAATTAAAACTCCGAAATTTCTAGAAGGAAACAATCTTTGTAACCTTGGGTGAGGCAAGTATTTGTTGGGTAAGGCACCAAAAACACAGTCTATAAAAAGACAAACTGATAGACTTCAAAAGTTACTAAAACCAGAACTAAAAACCTGGCCACTGTCTTGGAGAAACCACCCATAAATTCTGTAACAAACATCTCTGGGTGCTCAGCTAGGGGTTTTTCAAGGGACTTAGGAGACAGCTGGCACGGAGCTGAGGGCTTGATTCTGGTCCCCTGAGCACTGACTGTCCTCAGAATTGGGGCTTTGAGGAAGTTTCTCAATCTGTCCATGTTCTTCTCTCCTCATCTGAAAGTGAGAAAATAAAAATGCCTAAACTTCAATAATTACTTTAAAGATAAATAAATATCCCAAAGCACTTAATACTAAAAAAGTGTTTCATCATCACCTGATACGCAGCAGGCAAGATACACTCTTTGGGTTTACTTTTTTGGTGGTGCTAAGATAGAACTTATGGTCTCATAGGTTCTAGACAAGTCCCTGATGCTGAGTTACATTCCCAACTCCATGTGCTTGCTAATTATGTAGAACCCAAGCAGAAAGAACTGTATCTCCACTGTTCTCCTAGAGTTAGTACATTTGACCACTTTTCCAGAGCTCAAGAAGGAACTGATTGTCTTATTCTACCTCATTTCACATTAGAGGTTGACATCTAACCTATCATTTTATGTATGATTTCTATACCTATACCTGTTTTTAAGTCTTTGATTTAAAAATACACAAAAACAATGACCTAGAACTTGATTGTAGGACATTCCCACTGGGTGTGATAGGAACTGTCTGAGAACCTTGGCACGAAGATGGTAGCTTAGCACTTGTGGTTGCTGCTTTTTCCTCACTGTTGTGAATCCTTCATAGCACATGACAGGAAACTGATGGAATTTACACACATAACTTCTCTACCAGCCCAGAGCTGTCAGAAACTTACTCCAGAGCTACATCAGTGGTGCTGGACTGTGCACTTTAACCTCTGCATCTTAATTGATCTTGAGGGAGAAATTAAGGATGTAATTCAATTCTTATTTCCCTCTTTAAATATGGTTAAACAGACATGATTACATATATACGTCCTTGAGACGATCTTGACTTAGCATATAAATAACCCTAGACTAAAGCAGTGCCTCATGTATGAATGATTTCATATAATTCCTATTTGTAATTGAAATTTATTGAAATGAGTTATAGATTATAGTCCATTCTTTGCTATGCAAGCAGAGATTCAAGCATGATACTGGAGTGGCTAGGATACTATGATAAAGTTGTAACTAAATATATATAGAATCCAGAGACTCAGAATATCCTAATGTTCTTCATCCTTGTTGGTCTCTATCTTCTTTATATCAGCCTATGGGCTATGAAGTAGAGAGAGATCAGTGCATGGAGTCAGGTCCAAAGATGAGCCTGGCACTGTAGTAGAGGGTTTAGAATTGCATTTAGGATTCTTGAGTTCTAGGAGGTTAACAAGCTTTTTAACTTATTGTATGCAATGCAACATTTTATACAATCAAATTATACACTGTGTGCTAAATGAAAGAAGCTGAAATTTTCCCTCAAAATGGAAAGGGGAGATCTTAAGGGAGTTTCAAATGAGGACGGCAGGGCTCGCTTGGCATTTTAAAATGCCACTGTGAAGGACATGTTAGAGGGAAACAAGAATAGAAGCAGAACGAACAGGTGGTGGTGGCAGGAATTCAAGAATGGAAGAAGTGTTAGAAAATGAACTTGTGGAACTTCACGATCATTTCATTGGGTGGCAGAGGGCAGGTTGGAAGGCAGAGAGACAGAAATGGCAAGGCGAAGTGACGGTGCTGGTCATGGAGAGGGCATTTGGGGCAGGAAGAGGATTAGGAAGAAAGGATGAGCTAAATTGGGGGTAAGATGAATTTTGAGCCACCAAGAAAAAATTCCAGCGTATTAATTCAGGAGATAGATGAATAGTCAGGGTTGTGCCTTGGCGGAAATGTTTATATTAGAAATATATATTTTCAAGTTAGTAGACTGAGTGGCAAAATTAAGCCTATAGAGTGGTTGAAAGATATTAAACTGGTATCTCATGATCCCAAACCAAATAGGACTGAGACTTACATTAACAGACTTTACTGTAATACTGACTGTAAATTGAGCAGACGTAAATCAAAAAATTTGAAATTCAATCTGAAACATTTTATGCACCAACATGATGCTAACAGTGAAAAATTCTCCACCTAATCTTACACAATGGGTCACAGTCAAAATGTCAAGCTATGAATATGTGAACTATCATAAGTGTGTATATGAACTATAAATAAATTTCATGTTTAACCTTGGGTCTTATCACTAAGATATCTTAATATATTTATGAAAATATTCCAAAATTTGACATCTTCAGATCTTCTGCTTTTCAGAAATGGAATATTCAATCTACATTATATTTTCAGGCAAAATGGAGAAAATTATTTTTTTTTCCAGTAGGCTTCTTTGATTTTTCAAATTCTGAAACTGATAGGGTAAGTTGTCATGATTTTTGTAGTTTTAAATTGCTAATTCGTAAATAAGCCCTTTGCTGTTTCATAAATTTTCTAATTTTTCACTGTTCTTTTATCTGTGTATTTTCTTTTATTAACTTTTTAGTGTAGCTCATTTTTATTTTTACATCTTGCATAGCTAATGGGTCACAGAAAAAAAAATCAAAGAAAAAATTAGTTCCCAGAATTAAATGGTTATGTGCAACTTAAGAGAACTCATGAGACACAATGAAAGAGTCCTAAGAGGGAAGTTTGTATTTGTGACTGTCCACATCACAATGACAGAGTAAGCTCAAAAAAATAGTCTAATATTGCACCTCAGGGTCTTAAAAAAACTAAGAATAATCCAAGTCTATAGTTAGTAAAAGGCAGGAAATTATAAAGATCAGAGCAGAAATTAGTAAAAGGAAGATCAAAAAACAAAGGATCAGTGATCAAATCTAAAAAGATCCACTGAAATAATAAAAATAGACAAACCCTTAGCCGATCCACTGGTTGTTTCCCTTTACTGTGTGCAGCAGGAAAACCTTGCCTAGGTCCTCATCACCTAAGCCACCAGGAAGTCAATGGCATGCTCCAAGCAGATGGTGTCACCTGGGGCTGCTGCCTGCTCATCCTCCCCAACACCACCATATACATGCCCTGAAGCCTTCTGAACCAGCAAATAATTGTATTAGGTGGATCTAGCAATATTCACTCCTCAAGCAAAAGCAAACATCTGCTAAGGTAGCTTCAAAATGCTAAGTTCCAAACATAATTCAAGTTTTAGAATCAACTTAAACGTAAGTTTGGCAAGCATCAGATGTGAAATACGACTACCTCCACTAGGATTCTTTCAGTGTGCAACAAATAGTCTTCTGCTTAGTTGACCTTGGTGGTGATGGTCTGCTGTCTGGGTCAGTTCTCTCTTTCCCTCCTTCCTTCTCTATCCCCTCTGTCTCCATCTCCCTCTTCCTCTGGCTAATTTCAATGCCAAAACAAAACGTACTCTCTCCAGTGTCTTTGCAAACAGACTCTCTTCTCCTCATTGATGATCATTCTCTTTGGGGCTTCTGTGTATTTATTTTTGTTTTGTTTTGTTTTCTTGGTTTTCCCTGTATACACTCCTGACTCCTCTGTATTGTTTATGTTGTAAGTGAGAATGAGATCCTGTGGGTTGAAAAGTCACTATCTGGTATGTATGATCTTCTCTGGAAAATCCTTTTCCACCCAGCAGTAGACATTCAGCTTGGACAGTTGCCTCCAGCTGATGGTGGCTGTTGGAAAACTGTGGCAGAGACCATGCAAAATGAACCTTCTATACAGTCTGGTATTGTCGGTGCATGGACTTGTTCTTATTCCATTTTTCAAAGAGGAAAATATTAACTGCAGACACTATAGCCTGTTCAACTTAGTACAGGTAAGGAGAGTGCAAGACATGGAGTGGGCAGACTAGGTTCAAAGTTATAGGTTAGAAGAAACCCAGGCAGATGTAGGCCCCTGGCAAGGTGACTATCAGATCTATAAAGCATTACATGCATTTCAGGCTGACTATGAAAATACTTTCTTCTTTGTATGTGACTTGATTACTTTTGTTTATTGCTGAGACAAAATATCCCACACCCAAAGTTAAAGAAGGTAAGGTTTATTTGGCTCCCACTTACTAGAGAGAAGTTTCAGTTCGCAATTGGCTGGCCCCAGGCATGCCAGAGGGGCATCAGTATAGAGAAGAAATAGTTTATGGCAGGTAGAAGACAGCAAGCTACAAGTAACAGATTATCTCTGTCTCTATATTGTAACCAGGCTAGCTACCCCAAGGAAGTGCACCAAACCAATTAGGGGACTAATTCAGTACTCACTAATTCAGTACTCACATACTCTCAGCATCGTACTCTGGATCTTCCCACCTCTGACAAGCTCCATCTTTGACCACGTGAGGCTTTGGGGGAAAATGTAAACATAAAGACACAAGCCATAAGGTCAATTCTAGGAAAAGTCAATTTTATCTATTGGATGACAATGAATTCAGCCTCTTCTACATAAATTTCACTGGGGAGGGGGGAACAACTAATGAGAAACATGAGGGCCTGCCTGTATTTTTTTATTTCAATCATCGGAAGGCTCTATTTGCTGAATGTGACTTGGAAGAACAGGACAAATGGTGATGAATGAAAATGTTACATGTGTGACGCTTTATGGGTATTTGAGAGCTCATTATTCCTCACTGTTTTGAAGTATATGGTAAGGTCCCAGTGTAATATATACCTTTGTAATATAACACTAGGTGATGAATTTCAAGGCATTAAAAGTAGAAAAGTGAGTACTACCACAAAGCTAGCAAATGAGGCATATTCTAGAGGAGAAAGGAAGTGGACTTTTGCTGAATACTGTTGTGGGTTAAAACCTGGGCTTATAGATTTTGCTGCATGATGGAACTGCCTGAAGATCTCTGAAGAGTCTTGTTGCCTGGTTTCCAGATCCAGACTTTTTTGCCTTAGTGGGACAGTGTACAACGTGGGCATGGGGATTCGGGGTTTTTAAAACTTTTTTTGAGACAGGGTCTCACTTTGTAGTTCAGATTAACCCTGAACTCACTGTGTAGCCCAGACTAGCCTTGAACTCACGGTGATCTTCCTGTCTCTGCCTCCCGAGTGCTGGGATTTCAGGTGTGAACCACCACACCTGGCAGGCATGGGAATTTTTAAAGCTCTCCAATTTACTGTAATGTGCAGCAAAGTTTGGGAACCAGTGTCTTGGGTCATTTCCATTTATTATCTCACTTGACTCATTGAAGAATCCATTTTCCAGATGAAGATGTAGAGGTTAATTGATCATAGAAAACTTAAATAATTTGGGGCAGCAAAATAAACTATGAAGCTTGGTCTTTCAGGGGCATAATTGCAAAATTTGGATTCATTCCACCTTTCCACACTTGTTGAATCCATGAATATTAAGAAAGATTTGTTGTTTATTTTTCCTTATGCTGAAATCCAGTAGAGAATTTAAATTCATTTAATGGAGAAAAATACAGATATAGGTATGCACTATATTGCAAAATTGTTAAATGAAAGTTGCCTTTTGATTGGAAAAAAGCAGTAAAAATGACTATAAACTCCCAAAACACGTAGGTCAGTTTCACTACACCATGTTCCTGGGGCCTGGAGATGAAGAAATCAGTGCTCAAGTTTTGGCATTTTTATGTAACCATTTCATGTTAAAATTGTACTAAATTGAAAAAGTTAGCTAGTTCAACATGAGGAATATACATACCATTAACTCTCAATTTCTCTATTTTTTAGAAACTATTAGCTTCTCTCTAATTTAAAAACAAATCTCTTCATTAGCCTGTTGGCCATTTTTATGCATTTTTCCCCTTTTGGGAAATCTCTGCTGGAATGCTTTGTCCACTTTTTCAATCAGGTTATTTTGGTTTTTGCTACTGAGTTGAGCTGCTTACATATTTTGGATATTACCATCTTGTTAGATGGATGATTTACAAGTATTTTCTTCCATGAGAAGATGCTGATAAAGGAGTATATATTTTCAATTATGCAAGAGAAATATGTTTTTGGCGTCTTTTGCATAGCTTGTTGAACACAGCTAATTATAATATATACTATATTTCAAAATTGCTGAAAGAACAGCTTTTAAATAGCTTCACTGCAAAAACTATGTAAGATGATGTTAATTAGCATGATATAATGAAAAACATAACATTGTGCTCCATGAAGATAAACATTTGCTATTTGTCAATTAAAATTTTAAAAATTTAATTTAAAGCTTAGATTACTTGGTGTTGGAACATCATAAAACATATTATGTCATCATTACTACTTATTAAAATATAAGTGTTACCATAATGAATGGGTAAAATAAATTAAAAAAAAAAAAACTTAACAAAGAAGTTTGAGCTAGGGGCCGGGAAGTTAGCTCAGTGGTTCCGGCGCCTGTCTTGCAAGCGCAAGGACCTGGGTTCAACCCCCGGTAGCACATACCATACTGGGCATGGAGACTCATGCCCAGCAGCAACCAGTACCACATACCACAGTGCCGGGCGTGGTGGCTCACGCCTGTAATCCCAGCACTCGGGAGGCAGAGGCAGGAGGATTTCCATGATGTGAGTTGGAGGCTGAGCTCAGGGCCAGCCTGAACCACAAAGCGAGACCCTGTCTCAAAAAAAAAAGTTTGAGCTAGGAAAATGAGAGTAGGATTGGAAAATACAACCTAAGGTAAAATCCTCTGTGGAATTTGAAAGAGAAACAAGTCACTTTTACTACATTATACAGAAGAATTACAAAACAGAGAGGAAAAGAGCCTTTCACACAAAGAACGCCTCTCTTCCCCACAAAGAGAGAAGAGAAAGGAGCCACCACCCCAGATGGAGACGAGACCGCAATGCTCAGGAGTAGCTTCTGGGATGTTTCCTGATTGTTTCTCTGGTGGGAGAAAGTGAAAGTGTAAATCAGGACCAAGATGCAGAAGAGATAATATGAAATAAGAAGTAGAGGTTCAAAGGGGAAGAGAACTTAAGGAGGAAAAGAATAAATGATAAAAGAAGGGAAAAAGCGAAACATAAGTTTTGTAAATGGAGAGGAAAGGAAAGTAAGAAGAAAATAAGAACCAAGATTCATCATGTACAGATACCAAATCCCAATGATGAATGTGATCATGTGTACCACCTCCAATGTACCGAACAAACTTAAAGAATAAAACAATAAAGGAAAAATTAGCAGATGTTTATAGAAGGAGTTGGCAAAAGTTCATCTTTCTGTTTTGATTTAGAACATCTAGGAATACTTGTTGACAAACTAGATTATAAAACTCATTTAAAACCCATTTTAGCAGGGGATGGTGGTTCTAGAACCCTGGGAAGTTGAGACAAGCGGAGTAAAAGTTTGGGCCTGAGCAACTTGGTTACTTAGCATGACCCTGTCTCAAAATTAAAGGGGGGACATTGTTGGGGATGTCATCATTGGGAAGGTCCTGGGTTCACTCCCTGGTGTGACAAAAATAATGAAATAAGATAAATCTATTTCACTTCGAGTGGGAATCTGAGGTCAGAAATGGCTCCTAACTTCCAATGTCCACACCAAGCAGTCCCCCCGCATTCTCTTCCATCTGGACAGTGCTCCAGGTGCTTCTTGTCCTTGCTTTTCCCTCATGTTTGAGGAAAACAGGCTCATTTTGAAATAGGTTTATCCAGAAGAGACTCGCCTGATCATTTTCATTGCACAGATGTTCTTTTATCCTGAAATGCTTCACTGCCCATATAATACAAATTCTATTTCAGTACAGAAAATAATTCCTAGACTCCAGCATCAGGTTGCTTTTGACAGGAGTCACAGTTGGAAGGTTCATCTTGCTCTGAATGTCACCAGCTCTGTTTAAAAGAAGAGAACTCATTTATTTTAAGCATGCAAAAATCTTTAGACCTTTTTATTTTGAGACAGGCTCACTAACTTCTTCAGGCTGGACTTAAAGCTGAGATCCTTTGGGCTCAAGCTCCCAGAGTGTTAGGATTACAGGAGTACCAGCAAGATGGTTTTCTAGAAGCTGTCCTAGAATCTTCATTCCTAGATAATGATTACCATAGTGTTGTAATTAAGCAAATCTTAGGTATGATTACCAAGAATTTGACCTTGTCTTCTTCAATAAAGGGTCTGCAAGATTTCAAAGGTTTAGTTCACAAGAAGAGAGGACATCAGATTCACACAGAATTTATTGAAATGTATATCCACTTTTTTTGGCCATTTAGTCTAAGAACCTGCATTTTTAGAAATGGTTCCCCGATGTGATTCTTGAGACCTCTGCTAGTTAAAAAGAATCATTACCAGAAAATTTTAAAGCTATAATGATCAAAATGGAGGCATGAATTAGCCATTGACTATTTTACTTCAGAAAGGACATTGGCTTTGTTATTCACATTGAACACTTCAGTGTCACACCGGGTTGGCCAAGAGGGTAAAAGAAAGATTGAGCGCTAATTGTTGAATAATGATGACTCTATTTAATCCCTGATTCCAATTCCATATTGTGTCATGTAAAATGTTCCGTTTTACCTTTCATTATAAAAGCCAACCAATTTCCTTTTGTGTTTAAATTGTGTCTCTTTTCTTGCAACAGAAAGTCATACATTTTGCGATTTCCTAAAAGGATCTTTCCTTTACTTCCTTCTTAAAAAGTATAAAAATATGATTCAGGAGACTTTAATCCTATGAAAATGATATGTGCTTGGTTTATATTTCCTTGCTTGTTTTCTCTGTTTCATAATCTCCAGTTTCTTTTGATCTGTGATCTGCAGTCTGTTGCTGTGCTTATTCTGGGAAATTCTTGGCCACCATTTCTTCAAATGTTTCTTCTATCTCTTTCACTCTCAAACTCAAATTCATGTATATGAGATTGTGTGAGACAACCCCGAGGTTTTGGGACTGTTTTTTAAAACTATCCTTTTGGTTTTCCTTTGTATTTCTTTTTGAATAATTTCTATGGATCTCTCGGTAGGTGTGGAATTCTTTCCTTGATTACATGAAGTCTTTCGATGAGGCTGTCAAAGCCATTCTTTATCACTGTTGCCATGGTTTTTATTTCTAGCATTTCTATTTTATTCATATTAGAGTTTCCAGGTCGCTGCTGAAATAATTCCCTAATTTTGCACAGTGCCAGCTTTTCTATACAGGCACAATCATCCTAATTAGTTGGTTAAAATTTCCTTTCAGGAAGCTCTAATTTTGTAGCCGAGTGGAGTCTAGTTTTTATGACTGCTGATCACATGGGAATGTGTATTTTATGCATTTTTGTATAGATTGTAATTTTAGTTAAAATCTTATTTAGGATCATGGAGACTGAAATAAATAATATTTATTCATAAAAATGAGTATATCTTTCTCCTGCCGAACCTTAGGGGTGAGGTTTTTCTCAGTCTCTTGTGAAATGTGTTGGCCATTCTTAATTTGTATTTTTAAAAGTGAAATCATCTGGTTCTAATGGTTCGTAACTGTTCTACAAGCTGTGTTGCACTGAAATAGTCCAAGTAATTGAATCAGACCATCCATGCTGGGTTAAACCACAGGGCTCTGCCTTACCTAAATGCTGATGAGAAGTAGTTAATGAAGCAGTTACAATTCTCATTAAGTTTACTTTAGCCATCAATGTTCACTTACTTTTTAAAACAACACTCTGTAAAGAAATTCATGGCCAAATATCCCAACTGTGGCAGATAATAATTTCTTCATCACTGGCTTTTAATTTTACCAACACTAATAAAGCCCAAGAAGTCTCAACTGGAAACACCTTTCCCTCTTTAAATAATGATCAAGTCTCAATGTTAGGTTTAAAATGAATTTACTTTAAAAAATAGGCCTTCAGCAACAAATGTTGATGAGGCTGTGGAAAAAAAGGAATCCTTCTCCACTGTTGGTGGGTGTGTAGACTCATACAACCCCTGTGGAGATTCCTTAAAAATCTAGGATTAGGGGTAACATTTGACCCAGTTATTCCTCTGCTAGGTATATACACAAAAGAAATAAAAGATTCATATCACAGCAACATATGTGCACCCATGTTTATAGCAGCTCAGTTTGTGATTGCTAAATCTTGGAAACGACCAAAATGTCCATCAACAGGAGACTGGATAAAGAAGATGTGGTTCATTTATAGAACAAAGTATTACTCTGACACAAAAAATAATAAGATTGAGTCATTTACACTCAAATGGATGTACCTTCAGGATATCTTCATAAGTGAAATAAATAGGTCACAGATGTGTAATTATCATATCTTTTCTCTGGTATGAGAAAATGAAGGTTTAAATGAGTTCTAGTATATGTAGTTGATACTGAGAAATAGAAAATATTTAAAAGGAAATAGGGTGTAAGGGTAAATAATGAGGGGCAAAATAATGTGATGGTAATTTAAAAATAAAGAAACAAAGCTTATGTATATAGGGGGCGCTGGGCTGTAGGGTGGAGAGAGGAATAAGAATCAAGTTGTGTCATACACTGGTACAAACTCTCAATGTGAATGCGACGATGATGTGTATATATAATGTACCCATAAAGATTTGAAAAAAAAATAGGCCTTAAGTTTTAGGGTAGCTTTAGGTTCACAGAAAATCTGAGTAGAAAGAACAGAGAAGTCATGGAGCCCCTGAGCTCACCTATGTGGCCTCCTTCCGCATCGGCCTCCCTCACCTGAGCGGCACATTCGCCACTAACCCGCACAGATACATCAGCATCACCTGAAGCTCCTGCTTCGCTTCAAGCCCTTCTCGTGTTACAGCACATTCCACAGGTTTTGATAAATGTGTGATGACGCACACCCATCATTTTACAGAACGCTGTCATACAAGTTCTTCTTGGGTTTTAGACTCGGATGTTCCCTCCCATGTACTGGCCTCCTGTGCGGTTGCACAGGCCCTGTTAAAATAAAACTTGTTTTGGTGTTTCTGTATTTCTTAAAAAAATCCTTTCTGCCTTCTCTTTTCTCCTTAACAATTAGCAACCATTCCCCTTCTTACCACCTTTTTCACAATGACACTGAATTGGTCTGATTTTCGTTATTATAATGAAATACTAGAGACAGGCTTTTTTTTTTTTTTTTTTTTTGAGACAGGGTCTCGCTTTGTGGTTCAGGCTGGCCCTGAGCTCAGCCTCCAACTCACATCACAGCAATCCTCCTGCCTCTGCCTCCCAGGTGCTGGGATGACAGGCGTGAGCCACCACGCCCGGCACTGTGGTATGTGGTACTTGTTGCTGTTGGGGTGAGTCTCCACGCCCAGTATTGTATTGTTACGTGGTTACCGGGGAATCGAACCCCGGCTCTTGAGCTTGCAAGACAGGCGCCGGAACCACTGAGCTAACTCCCCGGCCCGAGACAGGCTGTTTTATAAAGAACAGAAGTTTGTTTTTGGCTTATCGTTCTGAGGTGAAAAGTACTGGAGCCTCATCTAGTTTTCCTGGTGAAAGGGTCCCGGGCAGCACGAGGCCTCCCGTGGACACAGCCGGGAACTGCAGGTGTGCCCGTGTCCCTCTCCAGACGGAAGACACTGGAATGGAACCACAGGACGCTCTGACTCTCTGATAACTTGTCTAATTCTAGTCACTTCCCAAAGGCTACGTCCTTCCTAACTTTTCAAAATGGGGCATACATTTCAACGTAAGAAATCTTTAGCTCCAACCGGAAACAATTTCCTATACTGCGCTTTTTATGTCCATAAATAAAATGTCTTCTTACTCTTTTTTTTCTGTCTGAACTTAATTGAGTATCAAACCCAGGTCTTCCCACTGAACTACATCATCAGTCATTTAATTTTGAGACAGGGCTTTGCTAAATCTCTAAGTTTCCCAGAGTGGGTTCAAACTTGCAGTCTTCCTGCTTTAGCCTCCCACATTGCCGGGATTACAGGCACACTCTACAATACTTAGCACATTTATTCTTTGTGAAGGATTTTAAATGCTACTTTTAATTATTCCATAAAGATAATAGCCATCATCCAACATTGTTTTACTGTCATTATAATCAAAAGAAACTTTATAAAAAGCTTTTAGGAACTTTGAAATAATGTCTACTGATAACTGTGAGTTTAAAAAATTCTGTTTTAAAAATTATCAGACATGTTAACAGATCAGATAACCACATGTAGATTGCAAGTTGTCATAAATTATACATCTTCAAGGTATAAATCTATTTGAAAGAACAATAGCTTCTAGCCACAAACTGATATATTTGCTTTTGACATTTTATGCCAGCTTTATGTTTAAATATATCTCATTATAATGTTGTATAGGTAAGAAATGATGTATCAAGATGCAGATTAGGTCTATTTTCTGTTGTAATCCATAGGCTGGCTTTGGTAGGTGGACAAATATTTTATTACAATTATTTATATTTCATCGTGTTGCCAAATTAAGTCACAACTTCACCATCATCATCAAAATTTCAGTAACAAATCAGAGAAATACTGGTCCATTTTTTGAGTGTAAACCTGAGGCCAGGCACTAAAAGAGCATCTCTTATTCTCAAAAGAAATCTTCAGGAAAGGGACCAAAAGATGGAGAGAAAGAGTAGGGTAGTGAGGTGAAAGGAAAGTAAAAAGAATTAATATATGTTTTGTATACATGCTAACTCTGCACAATGAATTGCAGTCATCATGCATAGCAAACATGTACCAATAAAAAAGTTAAAAATAAATTAACAAATAGAAAATGCTCAATGTAAAATAAGAAGAAGGGGGAAAATGTTGAGATTATAACAAAAAAGTAAGGAAACAAATTTTATGTATATGGGGGGGCAGTAGGGTGGGTAGGGCTATGGGAAAAAATGAGAATTAAGTTGTGTCTTATACTGGTACAAATCCCCATTATGGAGTGCAGTCATGATGTGTATATTTAATGTACCAATAAAGATTAAAAAATTAAAATAAATAAATAAATAAATAAACAAAAAGCTTCAAGGTCATTCCATGAAAAACAGGCAGACAAGGATTCAACATCTGATTTATGTATTCTAAAACTACATTTTTCTTCTTTGTCACCCTGTATCTCTAAAATAAAAACCAATGAAATGTTTTAGCTTAGTGCCACATAGCTTAATGATTTTTTACTAAATATCTGACACAGTTTTTCCAAGATTTGTCTCTTTTATGATGTGTAGGAAAGTATATAATTTCACAAAGACATTTCAAATATAGATGTCTCCCCGGAAGCCTTATGCAGTCATAGATGGGGCTTTTCAGAGGTGACTGAACCTAACATGTGTGATGCTGAGATTAAGGTTGTGTAATTACTAAGTTAGTCTACTGATTTGTTTGTATAGTTCTGGTTGTGGATAATGAGAAGGGCCACCCTAGGTAGAGCTGGCACAACTGAGAGGTGGCACCACTGAAATTGTGGGTAGCCTTGAAGGGGTGAAAGGGAGAGCAGGCTGCTGCTGCTTCACTGCCCTCTACCCACCATGAACTGTTTCCCCTCCGCAATGCCAAGCCACTCTGCTTTGGAGCCAGCAGACCGTGGACTGAAACCTCTGCACACTGTGAGCCAAACAAACCTTGTCTCCTCTCGTTGTGTCTCAGCAATGAAAAAAGTAATTAAGACACTGGCAGAGAAGATGACACCCTAAGATCAGACACAAAGGACTTTACTATGAGCATTACCAGATAGGTTCACTTTGCTCAAGTCTCGTGCCGCAACATGGATGGAACTAAATAAATACACATGGGGCACTAAGTTGAAATTGAAGACAGAATAGTGAATTATGATGAAGTCACAAAGAAAATAAGAACAAGAGAAGGTTATCTAGCTTGTATTAGATGACAATAAGAAGACCAATCTAACGTTAATTGAAGTTAGAGAAAAACTGGAAGATAACAGATTGATTTACTATCATGTTTATAGGAATTATAGGTAAAAATTTCTCAAATATAAGGAAAGTGTTTAAAATACAAGTAAGTAGGGCCTTGCAAGCGCAAGGACCTGGTTCCATCCCTGGTTAACCACGTACCGTACTGGGTGTGGAGACTCATGCCCAGCAGCAACCAGTACCACATAGCACAGTGCCGGGCGTGGTGGCTCACGCCTGTAATCCCAGCACTTGGGAGGCAGAGGCAGGAGGATTGCTGTGATGTGAGTTGGAGGCTGAGCTCAGGGCCAGCCTGAACCACAAAGTGAGACCCTGTCTCAAAAAAACCAACAAAACAAAACAAAACAAAAACCTAAAATACAAGTAAGTAATGCATGCAAATATAAAGAACAAACAAGCTCACCAAGGCATATCTTTATTAAATTATCAACTACCCAGCATTTTAAAAAGAATTTTGTTAAAAACCAAAAAAGATGCATATAAAAGTAAGCCAAGTAGACTTCTCAACCCAAGTCATAAAGGCCAGAAGAACTGGAAATGATATATTTCAAGCTTTAAGAGCAAATAACAGTTTAACTTGTTTAGCCATCCCTCAAAGTAGATGGAGAATTCAGGTATTTCCCTGAAAAACACCAGCTAAAAAAAGTCATATAAGTGCTAAACCAGCACTGGAGAAAATATTTAAAAATATTCTGGACAGAAATAATGAAACCAACAGAGCTAAAAACACAGTCAGGTTAATGCAAAAATAGCAACAAAAATGTCAGGAAAAGAGAAACAATGGATTCGCCAACAGATCATAAAGGCGATGATAGTACATAATCAACACATCTCAGTCATATCTCTCAATGGTAACGGTCTCAACTCTCCAATTCAAAGACATTAATTGGCAGAGTGGATAAAAAAACAGAACCCAACAGTTTGTGGCATTCAAGAAATTATCTAATCCAAAGATATCCATAAACTAAAAGTTAAGGGATAGAATGTAATATTTCATGCACCAAGATCCCCAAAACAAGCAGGGATAACAATTCTAACGCAGACCTGGTAAACTTCAAGCTAAAACTGACTAAAAGAGACAAAGGAAGGCACTCATACTAATTAAGGGAGCAATCCAACAAGAAGAGATAACTTTGGTAAATAGATATACACTAAATATTGAAGCACGTAGCTTCATAAAACAAAAACTGTGAGATTAAATGATCCATCTGCATATGAATGACTCAATCTTATCATTTTTAATGGCAGAATAATACTCTATTCTATAAAAGAACCACATCTTACGTTGTATCTTTTCTCTGGTATGAGAAAATGAAGATGTAAGTGAGTTCTAGTCTATATAGTTGATATTGTGAAATAGAAAATATTTAAAAGGAGAGCCGGGCATGGTGGCTCATGCCTGTAATCCCAGCACTTGGGAAGCAGAGGCAGGAGGATTGCTGTGAGTTCAAGGCAGAGTTCAGGGCCAGCCTGAACTACAAAAGTGAGACCCTGTCTCAAAAAAAAAAAAAAAAAAAAGGAGAGAGGGTGTAGGGGTAAATAATGAGGGGAAAAACAATGTGATGTAATAAAAAAAGTAAACAAAGCTTATGTATATAGGGGGTGCGAGTTGCAGGGTGGGTGGGGGAAGGGAAACAATGAGAATCAAGTTGTGTCCTATTCTGGTACAAACTCTCAATGTTGAATGTGATGATTATGTGTATTCATAATGTGCCAATAAAGATTTGAATTTAAAAAAAAACAACAAATCAAAGAGCTGGTTCTTTGAAAAAATAAATAAAGCGGATAAGCTGTTAGCCAGACTTTACCAAGAGAAAGAGAGAAAAGTCTCACATCAATGCAATTAGAAATAAAAACATGAAATCTCAACAGATACTGTTGAAATTCAGAAGGTACTAATTACTTTGAAAAATTATACTTCAATAAATTAGCAAATTATGAAGAAATGGTCAGGTCCCTATGTGAGTACAAATTACTAGAACTAACCCAGTAAAATGTAAATACACTTAACAACCCAATATCAAGGAAGACATTGATGAAAATACCTATTATTATGTGAAATAAACTATTTTCAAAATACTATTACTGTAGATTCCAAGTGTAGGACATTTGAGTAAAAGCAAAAATTTGGAAATAGTCTTTGTGCGAGCCTTAGGGGTTGGGGAAGTTGAACAGAGGGTTTTAGGGCAGTGAAATTATTCTGCACAATGTTATAATTTGTGGGTATACATCATTAAACATTTCTCATAATTCCCAGAATGCAATACACAAAAGTAAACATATGAGTTGTGGACTTTAATTATAAGAGTACATCAACATTGGCTCACTAATTGGCAGCAATGGACTTGGAGAGTTAAATAATAAGGAAAAGTCCTGCAAGGATGGCCCACACCCATGTGATCACTTCACCAGTGACGTCCCTGTGACCTAGAAGTGTGAAGCCATCTCAGTTCCCCATCCTGTCGCTGGCACAGCCATGACTCTCCCTCTGACTTGTGCCCAGGGGTCTTCCTGCTCCTTAATTCTAAAGCTCCTGAGCAGAGCCACCTGGCCAGTACCTTCCAGTCTACACAAGGTTCCCTCTGTGTCCCTCTGTCATAGAGACAGACAACTAAAGGTTAGAGTTGGCCACATGTCAGAGTCCCCAAGTTGTTTTAAAGATTGATTTTATTGGTACATTTTATATACACATTATGATCTCAGTCGACACTGGCAAGTTGTGTAGCCTTCCCAATTTGAACGCGAAGAGTCCAGAGCTCTTTTTACAATGCAGCAGGGTGAGATTAGTGCTAACATTTTAAGCCCCTGCCATAAATTGCCAGAAAATCAACAGCGACGACAGCTTTGACACTCACCTTTGGACTCCCCTCCTTCTGTATGAATCTGAGACTCCCTCACTCTCCCTGCCCTAAGCTCCCATTCTTCACTGGGAGCCTTTGTTTAAAGGGACAACACAAAACAGAATGTTGAATAGGCTTTGTGGCTTTTGTCTTCAACCCTGGGAAGCATTCTGTGCTCGCCTAGTAATGAGATCTAAGCCAGGAAACACATTCATATCCTCGATGAACACGCTGCCCCTCAGTGTTTTTCCTGAGGTGGAAAGTACAAGGCTGCATCGTGCCTGGCTGCACATCCAAGAAAGCAATTTTCCTAAGTCCATAGCTCTGCACAGTGGTAACTGGGCTTTTCATTGGAGTGCGATCAGTATTTGCAACAGCAGCTGCTGGCAAGAGGTGAAGCCTGACATTCAGTTTATTTATCTACCTGCAACTCAGAGTGCAACTGAGAAAGCACATTCTTCTCAAGATGGTAAAAGGAGGAGAGCGGCTCCCAGAATTCCACCCTGCTCTGGAGAGCAGGTAAAGAACGTTGCACCACCCAGCTGTTAGGGATCTGACCTCATTAGCAGAAACTCTGCAGTGAGGAATTTGGCCTTTGGGGAGGAAAAACTCATGTTTCAACACCCTCTTGCTTTTTATCCTTTAATTAAATATATATTGTTCTTCTCAGGGACAAGATGGAATGGAAAGACGTTTTTTGAACACTAGAACAATAGTAAGAGGAGGGCTGTGTCTCAGGGTTGCTCAGTTCTGCAGCTGTTGTACCCTGACATGAAAGAAAAGATGATGGCGGCACAGTAAAAGCTGACTCTTTGGTTGACATCTCTTCTTCACTCTTTACTTAGTTTACACATCTCCCCTATTCTCAGCACTCCCACAATATCACAATGTGACATTTAATTATATGCTCCCTTACTGTGAAAGAATCCTACTCATCATGAAATCTAGACCTTTATTTAATAGAAGAAGCATCATCTAAAGATGAACACTGCTTCAAGGAATAGTGGGGTCCAGGCTGACTCTGGTGCAGGCTCTTCTCTCTCTCTGAAGGTGGGGCATTCAGGTCTCTGAATGGGGTCTCTCAGTGGGGTTGTGAGCTCCCTGAAGCCAGAATTCAGGCTTCACACAGTCTCCCACATTCCTGTAGAGCCCCTCAAGGCTTCAGTGGGTCCAAGGGACTTACACACCCTGCCCTGGCGCAACAGTACAGCAACTTAGATCTCTTCCTCCCATACAATTCAAGTATGGTAGATTTTTCTAGATACTATATTCTTGCAGTCAACACATTGTACAACTATATTCCACAGCCAACATACAAATGCAAACACTTGATATGCAGACTTCAGTAAGATTTATTTCTTCAAGTTTTCTGTAGATCTTTGTCTAAGACCAGGAAACATGTTCCCATTCTTAGGGGATAAGGAGATTGCAAACCAAAGTCAAACTTCATCTGTAAATTTGTGTAAAAGAGAAACAGTTGTACTGATTAAGAAAAGTCATTGACCTTATCCCTTTAAATTCATAGAAAAGCACTAGTTCCTCCTGGCAATCCACACTCAATACTCCACATTTCAGAAATTCAGGGAGACACTGTGACCAGCGACCCCAGAGGCCCTGACTGTCTTCCTCTTCCTCTGCCCATTTTCCACTTCACGGAACAGCCTTGCTCACCCTAAATACCTTGCTTACAAGCACCTCCATTCTGCTGTTTACCCAGGCTCGATCCTGTAAGCACCTGACAGCTACTCTGCAACTGCTTTTCTTAGAACTCTAAAAATGCAGGATTCAGATTTGAACATTTCTTTTTTTTTTATCTTTATTGGTACATTAAATATACACATCATGATTGCACTCCATAATGGGGATTTGTACCAGTATAAGACACAACTTAATTCTCATTTTTTCCCATAGCCCCACCCACCCTACCACCCCCCCATATACATAAAATTTGTTTCCTTACTTTTTTGTTACCATCTCAACATTGTCGGATTTGAACATTTCTTAATGAATGAGGAAAAACTGAAACTGATAAGAAAGCCACCCACCGATTTTAGTAAGTTAGATGTGGGTTCATAGTGTAGGTTTGTCATTTTCATTTTGAGAAGGTCTCAAGCAAGTTTCAAATGTCTGTTTCCTTGAGAAATATCTCTCCGCTACCTACAGTAATTAAAGCCCCTAGTAACTACCTGCCTATTCACAATGCCACCCTAAGGGAAGTTTCCTCAGCAACCCAAGAGCACTGATTTGCTAATAGCAGGTCACTGTAGTTGTTTTTTTGTTTTTTTTTAAATTTCTTTTTAAAGAAATTTAAATTTTAATTTTTTAAAATTTCAGGTTTCTAAGCATTTTCTCTTTTACTATTTTGTTATTTAATTAGCACTGTACATATTAGTAGTACAGACTGATTACATTTATCATTAGAAGTTGTTATGTGTACACAACACATTTTAATTCTTTTTACTTTCCCTCCCCTCCCATCCCCCATTTGTTGACCTCTTTTCCATTTGCAAACGATTGATCTCCTGGTTTCCCATTATCTATCTTGTATTTTGTTCTTTAAATTGTCTATACTTTGGATTTCTCATTTAAGAGATACCATAAGACATTTAAGTTTGTCTGTTGGATTTATTTCACTTAACGTTGTTTTGATAACTTTTAAATTTGTTCAAGTTTAACTGCCTGTAGTAGCCTATTTTACCTTGGTATGACTAAGAGACAGGGTAATATGTAAAGAAAAGAGCTCACAGGGGGTCGGGGAGTTAGCTCAGTGGTTCCGGCGCCTGTCTTGCAAGCGCAAGGACCCGGGTTCGATTCCCCAGTAACCACATAACAATACTGGGTGTGGAGACTCACGCCCAGCAGCAACCAGTACCACATACACAGTGCCGGGTGTGGTGGCTCACGCCTGTAATCCCAGCTCTCGGGAGGCAGAGGCAGGAGGATTGCTGTGATGTGAGTTGGAGGCTGAGCTCAGGGCCAGCCTGAACCACAAAGCGAGACCCTGTCTCAAAAAACCTAAAAAAAGAAAGAAAAGAAAAGAGCTCACAGTTTTGGAGGCTGGCTGTCTGAGCAGCACTTATAGGGTCTCCTGAGCCACCTTTAGTCCACTCATCGTAGCAGAAGGCATCACAATAGGGAGAGGTGTGAAATGAGAAGACAGGAAACCAGTCCCAGGGGGCCCAGGAAAACTCTTTCATTATGACTCATTTTCTTGGAATACACACATCCCACAAAATGACCTTCTCTCATTTGAGACAGTGACTGAACTACCTCTCATAGGTCTCTCCGCTTAAAAGTTTTGGGCCGGGGATTTGGCTCAGTTCAATTCCCAGTAACCACATACAACACTGGGCCTGGAGACTCACCCCAGCAGCAATCAGTACCACATACCACAGTGCCGGGAATGATGGCTCACGCCTGTAATCCCAGCACTCGGGAGGCAGAGGCAGGAGGATCGCTGTGATGTGAGTTTGAGGCTGAGTGCAAGGCCAGTCTGAACTACAAAGCAAGACCCTGTCTCAAAAAAAAAAAAAATTTTCCACCACCCCTCATCTCCAGGCTGAGCCCCAAGCCTCCTAACACATGGACCCTTGAGGAATGAACTATATTCAGTTCACATCATGACCATAAGAATAGTGTGACATTTTATCTTGTGAAATAGTAAATATTCAAAGAGAAAGGGGTAGAGGAAAATAATAAAGAGAAAGAGAAAATATGATCTGGAAAAAAAGAGAAACCATATGTATATAGTGGGTGATGGAGATTGTAGGGAAATGGATAAAAATGAGAAT
>PVIR01006058.1:0-68365 GCA_004026965.1 Petromus typicus
TTCTCTGTGTATATTTTATGTGTTTTCTCATTGTTTTTCTAATTATTTTAATAACCTAATTAGTAAAATAAATTTGTCAGAAACACTATTTAAAGAACTATATCTCAAATTATACTGTAGTAATAGAATAACACTACACATTTAATTAATATTACTATTCATACTTAAGAAACACTATTATCTAAGATGTTGAAATAATGAGCTTTTTATCCATGAAAACTCAGTAGGGAATTTAACCATGCAGAGAAGCACATAGTTTATTATAAATTTCTCTTCCAAGTGCCTAAAAGCTGTTAAAGAAAAAATAGTGTTTTCAAAAGCATGCAGCTGCTTATGCAGCAGAAATTAAGTGCAAATAATTGACATTTTTCTGTTTCAGAATTAAGTGCTTATCTTGCCTGTTTTTTTAAGGAACTATTTGCATTGCCAAACACTCACATTCCTGCTATGGAACTGGTACATGCAATTAACACATCTTGATTCTTTCTTATTCCTTTGCTCTCCCCTACTTCTCTCTCTCTCTTCATCTCTTTTCCATTTGCAAAATATCTATCATTCTACTTCCTATCATCTGACTTTTATTTTGATTCTGATGTTAGAGAAAAAAATAATAAACCAGTACAGTTCTATTGCCCAAACTACTTTGAAATACTTGAAATATTGAGAAGGAAAAGACAACTCGTAAGTACTCTATCCTAATTAATTTTAGTTTATTTTTTATTTTTATATTTTTTAAGGTTTTTTGAGACAGTGTCTCACTTTGTGGTTCAGGCTGGCCCTGAGCTCAGCCTCAAACTCACATCACAGCAATCCTCCTGCTTCTGCCTCCCGAGTTCTGGGATTACAGGCGCGAGCCATCTGGCACTGTGGTATGTGGTACTGGTTGCTGCTAGGGTGAGTCTCCACACCCAGTATTGTTATGTGGTTACTGGGGGATCGAACCCAGGTCCTTGCTCTTGGAAAACAGGCGCTGGAACCACAGAGCTATGTCCCCAGCCCGATTTTAGTTTATTTCTCAAAGAATTCTAGCCTGTGTACTCTCTGTGTTTTTTCCCCTCAAAGTCCATCTCCTTCTTGCACCACTTTTATGGTGAATGGGAGAAGACGAATAATTTTATCAGGTGTAGCAGATATCTCCACAAGTCTCACATGTTCATCAGTTTTTCTTGTCCTCCAAGTCTCTATAAAAGATACAAAACCAGGCCCGATAGGGTGCTGGGAAAACAGGGGTTTGTGACACAGAGAAGTTTAGGCTCAGGTGGCACCCCCTAGCGACAGACCTCGCTCTTCTTTTTTCCATGACAATAAATCAGTCCGTGTGCTGTCGGTGAACACAGTGCTCTTGTATCCCAGCTCTCCACTATAGAAACACGCTGGAAAAGAACCAGAAATCTGATAGAAGACTTTCAAAAACCTCAGAAACACACTGAAAACTATATCCGACCGCTGTGTGGAGATACCAGTCAGCTGGAGACCCGAACAGGAAGAAGAACCCAGTCACTGATGTGCAGTTAGGGGAAAGCATTTTGGCAGTCATTGCCGAAATCGCACCTAAAGAAAGAACTGAGTGATAGGACACCAGTAGACGTCAGAGACCACCAATGAAGTTCAGTAAATATGTTCAAATAGGTTGGGAGGAGGCAGATGACCTAATGTGCACACCAATCATACGAGGACGGAGCTTGACTATATGCAGGTTCAGATTAAGTACTTCTGGGGAGTTTCTTAAAATTCTGTATTCCCAACATGGTTCCGGGCGACACCCACCCTTCCGCAGATCTTAGTGGCAATACTATGTGATGTTACAGTGTCTGAGTGAGATATATTATGATTTCAGACAAAATGCCAGCAAATTAAAGTAGAGAAAAATTTGACTTAGATAATTTAGCACATATTATGAAAATACTGATGTTGATATCACGGGTAGAGAATATAAAAGAGAAATGATGTCAAACACCTAGAAATTCTGATTTAAAAATTGAATATACTAAAGAAGTTATTGACATAAGAAAGACAGGGAAATAGCAATGTCAGTGTGTCTGAATGAATATGGGAATTGTCTGTTCTAATTTAATCATCAGTTTGAATGTAGAAGGCAATTGAATATACATGCCAATTAAGTTATATGCAACATTTCAATAAGAGGACACTGACATGTGTCATTTTATGATTCATAAAATTGTACTAAATTATCCAAAAGACCTACAAGTAAATGATGTCAAAATCTAATTGATACTTCTGGATGTTAACATAGGTCCAGGTGATAATGGAAGTTTGATCAGGAATGAATACTCACTCACATGCATGTATGGAGAAGGGAAGTTAGTTTTTCGTGATGAAAAAGACATTTAGAAAAGAAAAAATCTGAATAATTAATATGCTCACAAGATTCATTTTGTGATAGTGGCCCATAGGCCATAGTATCCAAGTGGGATTGAGGGAGAATTTAGGATATCAGAAGACTTTTATTTACTATGTTGAGCTGGGGATGTTTTGAAATCAACAGAATTGTTTTACTCAGATAATTAACAATTTCTATTCTGTCTCAACAATAAAAGATGAGACATTAGACTTCTGACAGGGAAAGCTACAGGTAATCTTCCTAAGATTCTTCCAAGATTAACTGTAAGTTAAAGTCTCTCTCTCTTTTTTTTTTTTTCAGAACACCTCCTAACAAAACCATGTGCATTAACATACCATACAAAGAATTTATGAAACTCAAGTATTGCTTCCATTAGTCTTGTCCTTAAATCCCTACCAATAAAGATGTAGCATTTTAGGATAAATTTCACAAGAATAAATTGAAATATATGTATTAAAGAACACACAGGAGCTTCGTTCATCGACTAACACTCAGTACTTGGCAGAGCACCAATTATAAAATCTATACTTCCACTCCAGCGCTAACACTTTCAGGCTGTAAGGAAACAGCACTTTATAGAAGACAAGAGTCATATGACCTCACAGTAAAATGCAAGTGCATGTGACTGCCATGAAGTTTGTGTATTGTATTCCTGCCAATGTTAGAGATAGATATTGATTCAGAGTGTATGTACGATTTGAGTGATGGATGTGCTTAGATAAGAGGAAAGGCAAATTAATTAACTTGTCAAACCCTTCTCCTCAGACAGCAAGAATGCAATAGATTCTTGCATAATTAAGTATTGATTCCCAGTCATACTAAGCATCTGTTTCCTTGCTATCTTGATGTTGCTGTTTTGTTTTTGTTTTTGTTTTTGTTTTTAATTTCAGGGGAACTTATGATTTAGAAATGGTTCTCACAACAGTAGCAAATGGAGGCTGATATAAATCTGTAATGTTAAACAATTCATCTTACTCTTGAAATTGTGCATATGCTATAAAAATTGCAGGCATGAAGTGCATCACCATTCTTTATATTGTCAAAGAAATGATTTTGAGGCTTAGAATGCAAATGGTTCTACCTTTATTAAATTAATGACACTTAGTTTAATGTGAAAATAAAAATAATCTTCATAAACATCTAGTTTTATAGTTATGATATCTTTTGATTTTTAGATTTAAATAATTTAAAGAAAAATATGAAATGAATGAAATATTTATTCTTTGTTTTGAAAAATTTTAAATTCATAAAAGTTTAATCATATTTACAATATATATATATATTTTTTTTTTCCTTCTTTGAGAGCTTCAAACTCAAATCACAGCAATCCTCCTACCTCTGCCTCTTGAGTGCTGGGATTACAGGTGTGAGCCACCACGCCCGGCACTGTGGTATGTGGTACTGGTTGCTGCTGGGTTTGAGTCTCCACGCCCAGTGTTATATGTGGTTAGCCGAGGATCAAACCCGGGTCCTTGAGCTTGCAAGACAGGCACCAGAACCATTGAGCTAAATCCCCAGCCTCACATTTACAATATTAAACATATACTTTTAAAGTATTGACATTGGAAAAATATAAGTGATAATACACTGACGCTTATGATATAACTATAACATATATAGATCAGGAAATAAAACAAAACTTTAAAAAACAGGATTATCTTTAGACACCGAGACCCACATAGAATTGTATGAACTCAATTAATAATGAAGATTGTGAGAATGTATGTTTTTCTCCATAAGGACTTGTGCTACACACCCTGTAATATTAGAGGTCACATTTCCTAGAAGGGTTGGTTGAGTCGCTTCTCCACAGGAGCACCAGAGTCACTTACAAAATTTGTTAGGTTTCAGAGCTCAATAATGCTAGCTCTTGAAAAATTTTTAGCATCAAATATATAAATCTAGAAAATCTCATGTCTAAGTTTTTACAGACTTCAATGATTATTATATACAAATTAAATATTAAAGTTCCAAGGTGGATATTATGATTTAGGGGAAAAAGATTCAAAGAAAAATCTAAGCAGGCCTGGATACCCAGCAAACTGGACTCCAGAGAGGAGGCAGAAGAAAACACATGTGGTGGATCCTAACCTAGAACCCAAGATCCTAATATTTTAGTATATATGTGCAATAAACAAATAGCAAAAAGACAAACAACACAAACCTATACCACCACACCCACATTCACACACACAGACGTTCCTCCAGCTCACATTCATACTGTTTAACCCCCAGCTCACATTAATACTCACATTTCAATTAAATGATTGAATTTGAGATTGAAATCTAGCATATCCCTAATATTCTGAGGTTGATGATTTCTGTAAATTAAGAATGTCAAGGGTGTGCCGGGCGTGGTGGCTCACGCCTGTAATCCCAGCACTCGGGAGGCAGAGGCAGGAGGATTGTGATGTGAGTTTGAGGCTGAGCTCAGGGCCAGCCTGAGTCACAAAGCGAGACCCTGTCTCAAAAAACCTAAAAAAAAAAAAAAAAAAAAAGAATGTCAAGGGTTAGATTTTGGAAATAAAATAATCATAGCTTGAGACTGTAGCTTGAGAACAAGCAAGATAAATAGTCAAATATGAAATTTAGTAGAAAAATGACTGCACTATGATATTATAATATTATATGAAGTAAATTAGACTCACAAATTTGAATATACTCTGTTTCCCTTATATAAAAAAAACAGTGTGTATATGAAATGCAAAGTGAAAGATATATAGTAGAGTTTGAAACTAGATCTTGCTCAAATGGAAAGAGGATCAAAGGGGGAAGGGGAAAAGAATTTAAAGAAAACAGCTAAGATATGTTGCATACAGGTATCAGATCTTCCCCAAAATGTATTATGATATGCTAATAATCTACTAATACAAATTTTTTAAAAAGAAAATATAATTTTGGCAAGCATATATAGGACAAATGATAGCAGGTCAATATTGATTACAAAAGAAATTTTTTGTAACTGTGGCAACTCAAGAAGTGACAAAAAGCTGAATGAGAGCCAGAGTCAATATGTGTGTCAAAGAACTGTCATGAAGTTTAAAAGTGGCAGGCACATTTGTTGATTTATATAGCAAAAGAACAGATGAAAAATCACAATGGACTACCAACTGAAATAACTGTAAAAGTAATGATTGCATTGAATCACACTTCAACATCAAGAGCACACAGTAATCTTTGATGAAAGACAATAGGTCCAGTTTTTTACACTTGCTTTGACCTACACCACGAACGTCTTGAGAGAATGATGCCTAAAAGATTGCTATAAATGTGACTCAATTTTACAAGAGAGAAAAAAAGAAATGCCATTAGAATCGTGCCCATGAAGAAGTTAATTTTCAAAATAGAAATTATAATGAAAACACACACAATAAATACTACTGCAATGACTGAAATTCTTGAACAGTTGAATGTTTTCTCACATTCATATTAAAAGTTGAGGGGGCATTTGTTCCCAGGCACAGATGATACACCTCTGCTTTGTATCCTTTTGTGAAACTTCTCGTTTTTGTTAAGAGTACTTTGAAATATAGTTAACTATAGATGATTTGTTTTCTAACCTATTAGAAGTATTTTAGTAATGTCTCATTTTAACTCAACTCTTAATGCTTACTGATATGTTGGTTTATCTCTTTGGGGACCTTCTCTTAGGTCATTAAAACTCTGTCTAGGGCCGGGGATTTAGCTCAGTGGTTCCGGCGCCTGTCTTGCAAGCGCAAGGACCCAGGTTCGATGCCCAGTAACCACATACCATACTGGGCGTGGAGACTCACCTCAGCAGCAACCAGTACCACATACCACAGTGCTGGGCATGGTGGTTTATGCCTATAATCCCAGCACTCGGGAGGCAGAGGCAGGAGGATTGCTGTGATGTGAGTTTGAGGCTGAGCTCAGGGCCAGCCTGAACCACAAAGTGAGACCCTGTCTCAAAAACAAAAACAAAAACAAAAAAACTCTGTCTAGCATTAATTTTGGTTATGAACACATGTCTGTGCATGTGTATTTTTGGTTGTTGTTGTTAGTTTTTTTGAGACAGGGTTCCCCTTTGTGGTTTAGGCTGGCCCTGAGCTCAGCCTCCAACTCACATCACAGCAATCCTCCTGCCTCCGCCTCCCGAGTGCTGGGATTACAGGCCTGAGCGACCACACCCGGCACTGTGGTATGTAGTACTGGTTGCTGCTGAGCGTGAGTCTCCATGCCCAGTATGGTATGTGGTAACCGGGGATCGAAGCCGGGTCCTTGCGCTTGCAAGACAGGCACCAGAACCACAGAGTTAACTCCCCGGCCCCTCTGTGCATGTGTTTATATATTTATAATAGAAATATCCATAGTATATATATTTATATGATAAACCAGTATTTTTAAATTATTTATGAAAATTTTAACCTTTCTATAATGTATATTTATTTTTATGGGAGAAAAATCCTTCTGAAGGAAGAGAACATTTTAAGAGCTTTTTTTGATTTTCATTTTTACCTATTTTTTCCTCAAGATTTTAATTGAATAACATTCTTAAAATTAAATTCACTGGTGTGAAATAAGGATCAATATTTTCTACAAGTTTCATTAAAGTATTTTTTCTGACATTAAACTCTTCTGTGAAATTTCCTTAAGTATGTCAAGTTTCACTTTCAGAAGTTTTGAACTTTTACTGATCCAATCAATATATATTTCATATATGTATATCAAGAAAATACTCCAAAAAGGAAAAATAAATCTTGAAGTTGATATATTATTATAAATAGATAGTAAGAGGCAATGGAAAGTTGGAATGCTTTGCAAGTTGTTCTCAAAAGATCAATAAAGTTCCCAGGACCAGTTGAAGTCTTACATAACCAAGCATCCTGCTGAGGCAGCAAGTGAGTATACTTTGTGGGTTTGTATCTTATGGACAATCAGATATCAAGCACCAGAAAGATACAAACAAGACCTTTTGAAGGAAAGCATTGGAACAGAGCCCCTGCTAGTTTTCAGTTCCTTGCAACCTTACAATATTATATCATCAGCATATTCCATAGGTACTCTTAAGAATTAAAAATGATACAATCTCAACATTGTCCCCTTTCACCTTATTTTACATTGAAACAAATTTTATATATATGGGGGGGTGGTAGGGTGGGTGGGGCTATGGAAAAAAATGAGAATTAAGTTGTGTCTTATACTGGTACAAATCCCCATTATGGAGTGCAAGCATGATGTGTATATTTAATGTACCAATAAAGATAATAAAAAAAAAAGAATTAAAAATGAGAAGGAGTTACCAGGTTGGGCCAAGGGCATCTAAAACACATCCTGGTATTTCCCAACAAAAAATGAAAGTGAAGATAAGTTACTGTATTGGGTAAAGGGCATCTACAGCATATCCTTTTGCAGATAAACAAAAATGCCCAATTTCTATAGAATATTTGCAATGTCACAAAATTTTATACAACCCTTATCATGAAATTCAAGATTGATCTGCACCACTATGGGAAACTGCAGTAAGGTGTCTGACCTGTCCAAGACTCATCTTTGGTTGGCACCAAAACAGAGAGCTACACGACACTGCCACCTGCTAGATCACCATGGTTTTGTCCTGCACTGTGTTTTCCTGATTATTTCTACTTGGTCTCCCTGTTGCTATTAGTTGGCTTCACTCTTGACCTTTTTCCTCCCTCCAGTCCTTTCCTTTTGTACTATGACAGGTGAGTGATTACAGTTTCTAGTTGTCCTGAAACTCTTAGTCTGTTTTGTTTTATATCTGCTCCTTCTGTCTTTCTTCTCCTCCAGTCTCTATTAGTTTCCCAGGGCTTGTGTGATCTTTCTGTGCCCTTTCAACCGATTTTGATTCTCCCTCTCTCCTTTTACCTCTCTACACATCAAAATCCCTCTAAGTTTTATTCCCAAAGAGTGATACTGCTATATTGAAGGGCTGGGTTTTATATTTATGGTGGGTTCTAAATTTTAGCATGTGGGCATGAGTTTAAAAGTATCAGAAGAGTAGCTACCACAGTTTATCAATTTCTTAGCTATGTTTGATACTGACTGTATCACTTTGACCAAGGTGATGAAATTATTCTGTTAATGTACCTTTCATGGTGTGCCAGAACTGAAACTGCATAAGGACCACTACATACTCAACAAGTATGACCTACAATGTAGTCAACCCCTAAGGCTTCTAAAAATTAGCAAAAAAGATACTTGCAATAACTGTTGCTTAGGCAGCAACTGAGGAATTAAAGCAAATGCAATAATGGAAAAAAGAGTAATGAGAAAACCTTTCATGAGTACTCAAATCCAGATTTCCAGATACCAGAGGGAAATCTATGGAAAAATGGGGTGTAATAACCTGAAACTCAACCACTTGGGCTCCCTGAGCTGGCAACAAAAGAGGATCTGGTAAAAATAAAATAAGAAATAATTTATCAGATAACAACAGAGATAGTGTTCATAATGAAAGATACAATTAATGATTCTAAAGAAGGCTCTGGCACATGATGAAATTCCTATATATGAAAGTAATGGATTGCATTAAACAGATTTCTAGGAGACTGAAGACTTCATTGAAAGCTTACACAATTGAATTAGAGAATGTGAGGACAGAATCTCAGCCCTAGAAGATAGGATTACAGTTAGACGACAAGTTATAAGTTACAAGTTAGAAGACAAGAAATAAAAATTTTCTTAAAAATAACAAGAGATCATAAAAAATCAATCCATTAGATGATATAAATAAAGACTAATATAAAACTTATTAGAATCAATGACGAAACAGAAGATAGAGCCAAAGATATAAAAAGGAAAAAAAGAAAAAAATCTATTCACAGAAGTAATGGCAGAAAACTTTAAAAGAATGGGGAAAAATTTTGACACACAGATCAGTGAGGCATGTAGGATGACAACAAGCTGTAATTTTTTTTTTAAAAGTCCACACTTAGGCATATAATAATCAAGATTTCAGAAGTCCAACAGAATACAGCAGTTTGAAAGCAGTTAGAGAAAAGAAACACATTATATACAAAGCAAAGTATATCAGAATCACAGTAGAATTTACAACAAGAATCCTCAAGTCAAGGAAAGCCTGGAGTGAAGTAACTCAAGCCCTAAAAGAAAACAACCTCCAAAAGTGATTGATATAATCTGCAAAATTATCTTTAAAAATTGATGTGGAAATAAGATACTTCAATGATACAAAACACCTGATAAACTTCATGAATAACAAATCAATACTCAAAAAAATTAGATAATATTCTAGAAAAAGGCAATGAGAGTCACAATTCCATAAAAGTCACTGAGTGAAACAGCTGGGTAAGGCAAGAAATTGAATGGAAAGGGAGGAAAAAACAATAAAAGAGCCAGCAACAGGAAAACATCATGACAAGGAAAAATTAGTACATGTCCATTATAACGAATAATGTTAGTGGTATCAGTACACCAATCAAAAGGAACAGATGAGAGTAATGGATTAAGAAGCAAGATCCAACAATATGCTATGTTAGGGTCACTTGAGAACTTGTGGCTCCTGTATACTCATCCTAGGAATACGGAGCCCCAGCCAAACAATGACTTGTGGAGATGTGCAGGTCATGGTGCTCTCTGTCCTCTGATTACATGTTCATAGAATTTTTTTGTATTGTCTGCTTAGAATATTTACTTAGATTCATTTAACCTTCCATCTTATTTTCCCAAGGTTATTATGGCCACAGCCTCCATATGCACACTACACATGCCTGTATAATTCTGATAAACTTTGCTATCAGCCACCTGTTGTTCCTGTCAGGTACTTAATGATCAGTCATTCCATTGTTCTCTACAACTGTCGGTCACTAGCTGGTAGCCTCCTACCAGTCATTTGCTGTCCATGGTTGATCTGCTGTCTCCTTCCCCACTGAGAGAAGAACTCATCAATGTTCTATAAAGAAACACACTTAATTCAAACAGAAAAGTACAAATTGAAAGTAAAAGAATGGGAACAATCCTCTACATGACAAGATCCAAGAAAAAAGCAGGAATAGCTATCTTATTTGCAGACAAAATAGGCTTCAAGTCACAACTAATTATGAGAGAAAGGGTCTCTACATAAAGGAGACAACTGAGAGCAAAAGATGACAATCGTAAGTATTTATATACCAAATGCTAGTGCACCCACCTATGTAAAACAAGTATTAATAGACATCAAAAACCAAGTGAGCACTAAAACAATAACAGTGAGAGATGTCAATACCCATTGTCACAAACAGATCAAGTAGAAAAAAAATCAACAACAAAGTACTAGTAATGAACCAAATGTTCAAAGCAATGGACTTATAACATACACAATCAGAATACACACTCTTCTCAACTGGACATTGGTCAGTCTCCAAGACAGACTGTGTACTAGCTTGTAGAACATGTTTAAGTAAATGCAAGAAATTAAACATAATCCCCTTTATATTGTCAGATGTTAGTGAAAAGAGTTGGCAATAAAGAACAAAAGAAATAACAAGAACTTCATCATAACATGGATATTGAAAAACAACCTCTTGAATAACCAATGGTTAATAAAAGAAATTAGACAGTTTCTACAATTAAATGATACAGCTGATACAACATACAGGAATCTATGGGACACTATAAAAGCAGTTCTAACAAGAAAATTCATTTTAGTGAATGTGCACACCAGGAATATAGAACAAGCTCAAATAAACAACCTCATGGTAATTCCTAAGCTTCTAGAAAAAGAAGAGCAAGGCAAACCCAAAGCTCATACAGTGGATGAAATCATAAAGATCAGAGCAAAAATCAATACAATGGAAACTATAAGAACAATAGGAAACAACAAATTGAAGAGTCAGTTCTAATGAATATGTAAAATTTAGAAACCCTTAGCTAACTTTACTAAAAAAGTGAAAGGCTTAAATTCATGCAATTAGGAATGAAAAGGATGAAAACCCAACAGACTCAGCACAAATTCTGAGGATAATCAGTATCAATTTTGAAAACTTGTACTTCAATAACATGGAAAACACTGAAGTAATAGACATATTTCTACATTTGGGTGTACTACCAAAGCACATTTCCCAATGTAGACTGGTGCAACCACCCTGAAAATCATTATGGAGATTCCTTTAGAAAATGAGGAATAGAGGTCCTATTTGACACTGCTATTTCCCTATTGAATATGTTTCCAAAAGAAGTAAAAGCATTATGCTACAGTGAAATATGTGCACTCATGTTTATAGTAACAGTTTGTGAAACTAGATCTTGGAAACAGCCCACAAACCTATCAACTGGCAACTGGAAAAAGAAGAAGTTTTTTTTTTTTTTTTTTCCTTTTAGTGTAATGGAGTATGACTCAGCCATAATGAATGATAAACTTGAGACATTCATAACTGAGTGGATGGCCCTTGAAGCCGTGTTTTCAAGTGAAATAAATGTGAAACACACATAAAAATACCAAACCATTTCTCTAGAGTAAGAACTCAAAGTATAAGTGAGAACCAAAATATATAGTATGTAAAATAGGAAAAAAAAGTTTGAAGGGGAAAGGGAACTGGGGCAGGGAACAGGGCAAAGGAATGAGGAGAAAGAAAAAATTGAAAGAAGGAAAAAAAAAAAACCCCAGAAACAAAATTTATATTTACAGTAGAAGAAGACAAAGGGATGGGGACAAGAATGGGGAAAAGTAAGCATCAAGACATATCACATAGTGGTACAAATGCTCAACTTTGAATGCAATAGTAAGTTCACATAAAATGTACCAATAAACTCAATAAATTAAAGAGAATCAAAGCATCTGAAAGCTGGGAAAACAAATTTAGACAAAAAGGATTAGTGTTTTCAACAGTCGTTACATCTACATTGGAACATGTTGTTCCTATGTATTAAAATACTTTCCTTAAAGGGAACATGGCTAATTATGTGTAGAATAGAATAAAACAGGTGTTTCTTGGACCTCAACAAGTGAAAATTAATGTGATTGAGCCAAGAAAACTAAGTACACAAGAAAAATAAGAAAGAATTTTTAAAATATGACCTTTTAGCAAACTTCATTACACAAAATATTGGTAGATTTCACTGAACCCTCAGAGAAACAAGAAATTGCTTCAGATTATTGAAATGAATTTCTTCACCTTTGGATGAATGAAATTATCTTTAGAGTTTAACATGTGTCTCATTAATTTCCCTATGCCTTCAAATCCTTAAACATTTAACTCTATGCCATTTAGAGTGATGTTGTATGGATTATACCCTAGAACAGCCACAGGAAACACCACACATAAACAGAGATGATGCTTTTTAAATTTCTATCCTTTTAGATGTAATTTTTCACCTATACTTAAATTACAGTTCCTGAAAAATGATACACTCTCTCTGGAAAAAAAATAATGAGAAGATGCCCATGCTAACATCTACTGTTTAGTTAAACTCATAAAAGGAGTGAATTCCCAAGAGGCAATTTTTCCTCTTGTAATTACGTTCATAGCTGATGGTTTGTACCCCCAAATATTTATTGAATCATATCTTCCTATAGTGTTGTCCTATGGAAGCAATCAGTGATCAGAACATCTCCTGGGTCCTGGCAGATGGCTGTGGTATTTGCCTTTGTTCTCAATATTGTACCATATGATACACAAGACAAAGGGGCATCTACCTCTGCAGTGTAAATGAAATGCTTTTCGAAGTAAGAGTTAATGTGATTTCTCTGGAGAAATGTGTTGAATCCTGGATTTAAGTGTGAATATAGATTTCAGCTGAAAACTATGTTTTGAGGATTAAGTTGATTTCAGCTGTGAAAATGAAGCATGAGTAATTCAAAATATGAACATAATCTTAGACTCATTTAATGTACAAAATCTTCCAAAAATTCTTAATTTGTTATGCATAATATTAAACCTGTATATATTTTTGAAGTAGGCATTATTGGAATTATTGTCTGTTTAATCACACACTCAGTGTTTGCCTTTGGTGGTGCAGGAAATTGAATGTGAAAATTCATACCGAGTTACAACCCAAACTGTTTCTATAATATTTTGAGGCAAAGTCTTATTAATTCACTAAATTCTCCAAATTGAGCTCTAACTTGTAAATTTTTATAATTCTGTCACAATTCTCTGAGTGCCGGGTTTAGAAGAGTGTACCATTGCACTTAGTTTTAATAAATTATATTTCATTTAAAATGTTTTACAAGTAATTTATTATGAATTGCAAATATGTAAAACTAGATTCTAAGTAAAATATTGATGGAGGATTTTCCAGATGAATATATATTATATATAATAAATATAAAAGGACACATATGCATAAAGCATACATTATATATATACATATATATTTACATATACATTGTATATTATACATGTGTTCATTTTAGTTTACAAATTAGTACAAAATTTGTAAATAGACAACATTATAATTTTTCATTTAAAATTCTGCAATCAATTCTGTTACTTCTTGAAAATTTGACACAACCTGAATTACTGAAATAGTATTTCAATTTTTCTCAGGACAGTTTATTCCCTCTCCAGTCTTTCCATTAGATGTTCATTAGAATTCTCTCCACTAATATAGCTCAAGTTGTCACTTTCCTTCCTGAAATTCCCAATTTTTCTCAAATTCTTTTTTGTTTTATTGAAATCTTTATTGGTACATTACATATACACATCATGATCGCACTCCACAATGGGGATTTGTACCAGTATAAGACACAATTTAATTCTCATTTTTTCCCATAGCTTTATCCCCCCTACAACCCCCCATATACATAAAATTTGTTTCCTTTCTTTTTAATTATAATCTTCTTATTTTCCCCCTTCACCCTATTTCACTTTGAGTATTTTCTGTTTCACAATATATAACATACAATTCTAGAACTCATTTACATCTTTATTTTCTCATACCAGAGAAAAGATGTGATATTTACCTATCTGTGACCTATTATTTCACTTATGAGGATATCCTCAAGGTATGTCCATTTCAATATAAATGATTCAAACTTATTATTTTTTATGGCAGAGTAATACTTCATTCTGTAGAAGAACCTCAGCTTTTTTATCTAGTCTCCAGTTCATGGACATTTGGGTTGTTTCCAAGATGTAGCAATCACAAACTATAGTACGTGATTTAAGACCTTTCATAATTTGAATTCAGTTGATGTTTTGGAGGCTAATGACAAATCTCACACAATGTAAACTCTCACTGTTGACTACAGGCACCATGATAGTTCACGTCTCCAGCTGTTTTCCACTCCTTCTTTTACTTCACCCCTGTCCTCCTCAGTGGGAAGATACTTGCTTTTTTGTATGTGTTTTAACTAGATTGATGCACAATACCAAGACATTTCTCTTCCTCTCATGTTCACAATCAAACATTTCACTCCACTTTAAAGTATTTTAAAATTAGTGCTGAACTTATTTACATTTTAATTTCTGTGTACATTTATTTCCGTATTATCCCCATTAACTATGAGCACATGGATATGTACGTACACGTAAGAACTTACACTTAAGTAAATTTACCATAATATTCTTTATCAGAGAAGTATCTCATTTCTTCATTTCTACTAAAAATAAGCATGGATCTCAGTTACTGTCAGTAGCGAAGAAGAGCTTACAATACACAGCAGCCATGGAAGCAAAGAAGTGATTTAAAATGTACTTTTCCCTGTTTGTAACGTTCTTATAATAAAAAGGTATTCTAATAATGTAATTTGTAATTTACCTATGTCAAAAACTTTAATATTTAAAAAAATAGCATAAAGTAGAAAATTAATCTTTTCTATATTTGAACATAATAATTCCAACTTATAAAATAGAAGATATATATCTTAGTACTTTAAATTATAAGTTATTTTTAAAAAGTTTCCATAATGTTTTGGAAAATAATATCTATACAGAATCCTTTTATTTCTGTTAATATTCAATTGATTATACGTCCACAGTATGATCACTTAGATTATATTAATACATTCATTTTATTTTACATAATGCTTAAATAGTTACAAGAAACCACCCATTGTATCTATCAAGAAGCACACTTGCTTACTGAAGACTTGAAGGGGTCATTTGCCCAAATATAGTAATAATATTTACAATTTTAGTCCCATTTCCTGTTTGGTACAAAAATCCTTCCATCTGCTTCCTTAATTCCACTGTATTCTTAAAAGCCAGTCTCCAAAAGAAGTTTCCACATCATTCCTATTCCCTCCTGTACTCACTTGTCTGCATTCACACATCTGACCATATCCACATTCCCTTAAGGCTATGCTTTTAAACAATGGCAAATAATACTATTTCTCCAAATGCATTCAGCACTTTCCTGGTTTTGTTTTTCTGTGATATTCAGGGACTTACTTAAGAACTGATCTCCCCTTTGTTACTGAACACTTTGACAAAGTTTTTTATATTCTTTAGGTCTTCTGTAAACTCCTGGCTGTTTTGGTGAAATGCACAATATTCTTTATATGCTCAGTATCTTTTGCTTCGGTCTTATGGTCTCTTTGTGTGATCTTTCGTCCCTTTTAGAAGACCTTATCTGGTTCCACGTCTTCCACATCTTATCTCCTCCTGATGGCTGCTGAAAATATTCCCAGTAGCAGACTGTCCTCTAATTTCCATGTCTATAGGTTACATAGCTGATCATTATCTCAAATATAACATGATAAAACTGCACTTTGACATGGCTTTGGAAGACTATTTTTAATATTCTTTTCTCTCTCCGTAAACATCACTATTAACCACTTACTTGCTCCAACCAAAAAATTATTCCTCAGTGGTTTGTCTAAAACCTCATCTAATCTTTCAACCTAAAAATTCTTCTATTGTTTGTATGTGGTATATAAATTGAAATTCTACTCTCTTCTCATCCTCACCAGAGTGTTGCTTGTGTCCTGAATTCAAACTATAAGTTTTTCTGCATTTGATTTTTTAATTAAATAAAGACATTGATTTATCACAGCCCCATATCTTCCTCTTGCACAACAATGTTTGCATCTTTCATAAGTAGCCTGTGCTCTCACTATGGGTAGTGGGTTTTAAACTCTGGATCTGCAGAAATGTTTATAGAATAACAGACATCATAATCTTTCCGTTTAAGATCATCTACTGGAGTCTCATTGCCATAAGAGCTTGGTTTGGTTTTGTTCTGTTTAGAGTCTACTGACCATAGCTTAGAAAGCTATGCAAGGCATGATATTTGTTTTCTTTTCTTTTTTGAAGGTTTTTTGAGACAAGGCTTTGTGGTTCAGGCTGGCCCTGAGCTCAGCCTCAAACTCACATCACAGCAATCCTCCTGCCTCTGTCTCCTGAGTGCTGGGATTACAGGCATGAGCCACCATGCCCAGCAATGTGGTATGTGGTACTGATTGCTGCTGGGATGAGTCTCCATGCCCAGTATTGTTATGTGGTTACTGGGGATTGAATCCAGGTCCTTGCACTTGCAAAGCAGGTGCCGGAACCACTGAGCTGTATCCCCAGCCCCAACATTTGTTTTCTTCCTTGCTGTCCCTGGTCAACTTCAGATCCTCCATCGTCTCACAATGTAGGGCACAGATAAAACACATTTTTGTTTTTCATTTCCCAGTGGTATCAGACTTATTTTTCCACATGAGATGCAATTGTTCCTTTATTTGCTTGGACAACCTTTTCCCCTCCAGAGAAGAGCAGATTCCTGTGTCATTTTCCTGAGCATGGCTTGCAAAATATGCTCTGAAGTAGCTGGGCCTTCACTCTGTTTGCCATGCATTCCAAGCATTATCTTGCCCAAGTTTATTTATTTAATTACTCGGATCATTTTACCTTTTCTTCTTGTGTTTATTTATTTACATATTTATTGTTAGTTTTCCCTCTCGACAGTATCAATTTCAAAAATGTAGGAAAAATAGCTGCTATGTCAACTGTCATGTATAATATTTAAACCATGCAAAAATTCAGTAAGCAGTGATATTCAAGTAAAATATTTAAGAGCTAAAACTCAATTCCATCTTATCTTCCATTATCAACATAAGTGCAATATCCATTATTCAAGTTCAAGCCAAGACAGCCATACACTTAAGAAACGAATGGGAACACAGGACAAAACTAAACCACAGCAGAATATGATAACCCCATCTATCTATATGACCTGAGAAAAATTATTTCACTCATTTGTTTCATGTGCCTGAGACGATCATGGTAAACCTGGCTTAGAAAATGAACATAACTTGCTAATTACAAAAAGCCAGGACATATGTATAGAACACCTCCAAAGCCCACCTCATTAGAACTTGAGCAAATGTTTGATCAGATGCCCAGACCTGATGACCACCTGAGGAGTGAGTGTTACCAACAGGACAGGGGCCCTGGAGCTCTTTGCTGTGGTTTGTCCTACTTTTTTAAATTGTAAAGTGTAATTTGGCTTGAACTCATATTGCAGAGCCTGTTTCTTTTCCTTCAATTAACAGTAACCGTGTTACTGTTTACCCTCATCTGGACCAATTTTGTGCTTATCACAGAAAAACCTACAAATTAATTCAACAAGTAGACTCTAGCATTCTCAAACCCGGTGACATTACATTGTGGGGGAAAAAAAGTGATATAAATTTAAATTCATGTACACTATGATCATTTCTGGAAAGTCTGCATCTGTTTCTACTGCCTGTTTTTTCTTCAATTATGGTTCATATTTTCCTCTTTCCGTTAGCCTTAGTTTTGGAATGGATGCTAAAGAATATGAACTTCATATCATTCATCACTCAGTTTTCTTGTCTTCCTTTAAAGGGCATTGGATTGGATTGTATAGACATTAATATACTTCTTAAATCACTTGGACCTCAAGGCTTGCTTTCAAGCTTTTTTAAGGCAAATCTCATTTATCTTCAATGCAGGATGAGTTTAGTCTGCTTCTAGAGCTGGACTTCCTCTGGGTCCGATTGGCTGTCATGTGTTCATGAGAACCCTCTGTAAATGGAAAGGATGGAATTTGAAATGTCTCTAAATATGTATAAGCTCTTGAAAAGTTTGCAGTTTTCTCTCTTTTTCTTCCAGGTTGTTACTTTTACATTATTTCTGGCTGGCAATATCCTATAAACCTGTATTTTAGGCAACATATTGCAGAGAAGACTTTCTATACTTTGCTTCTTCCACTGCAGTGTTCTTAATAAATTTCAGCTGTGTTAGATTCCTCAAACACTTACCTGTCATGATTTACATCCACAGAAATCACTGTATTCTGCCCAGGTTCCTCTCAGGCATCATGTTTTGAAAGTTGGAGTTATCATGGGAAAGGCCTGATGTATTTCTATTCCTTGTGCTTTATCTGTTCTGAAATGGGTTGTTTATATACTCCATCTAGTTTCTAGTATGTTGATAATGGAAGAGGAAACCAGTGTGATCCTCTTAACTCATGGGTGGAAATAAAAGTCTTATTATGAATTAGAGTAATAATTTAATCCACAGACATAGCAGTGAATTTACAATGGAAAGATATGAAGTAATGTATTGACTCTTCTCTCCTAAGTGAGTGATAAACACATAAATTAATTTTATTTTATGAAGAAAATACTGATATATATATATATATATATATATATATATATTCCTTTGTCAGATTACAATCAGTAAACTATCAAAGAGCAAGCATCATGCTATAGAATATAATTAAAATGTTCTTGTAAACACTATTATCTGCAGAGATTTACTGTTTTCATATTGATAAAGTTAATCTGAGATCTAAATTTAAAGTCCAAATTGTAAATTGTGTTTAATTTGAAAAATAAAATACTCAGACAACACAGTAACATTTACCATGCAAAACCAGTAAAAGCAAAGGATAATACATTAAAGGAGTTTCTTGCATTAAAAAACAAAGAACTCAAATAAAGCACTAATTTATACTGAGGCTGTAATTCTAGCATTCCAGGAGATTGAGGCAGAAGGATGACAAATCTGAGCCCATCATGGGCAAGTTAGTGACATAGCTAAACCCCATCAGTTAATGTCTTGTACTGTGTGCCCTCCCAAAGCCTCATGCAGTCATGGTGGGGGGAGCACTTCAAAGATGGCTGGATCTAGAGTGAGGGATGCTGGGACCAAGGGTGTGATGCTGGAATCTAGTGTGTATAATCAGTCCAGCCATTGGTTTGTTATAGTTCTGAGTACCGATAACAGGAAGGCTCAGCCCAGGTGTAAGTGTTACCCACCCTAAGCTCATGTAGCCTAGATAGACTAAAGGGACAGAAAACAGGCTATTGGTGTCCTGACTGTTTCATCACTACTTTACTGCTTTGCTACTGTCTGCTTGTCACGATCTGTTTGTCCTCTGTGATGTTCCTCTGCCATTCCATGCCATTAATAATAGTGTGGTGTGATTCAATCTCCATAGTGAAATGAAAGATGGACTGGCCATGTAATAGACATTCATTTCCCTAAGAAACTCTGGATAGTTCTAACAGGCACCCTCTCTCTCTCTTTCTTTCTCTTTATCTCTTTCTCTCTCTTTTGAGACAGGGTCTCGCTTTTGTAGTTCAGGCTGGCCCAGAGCTCAACTTTGAACTCACAGCAATCCTCCAGCTTCTGCCTCCCAAGTGCTGGGATTACAGGTGTGAGCCACCATGCCTGGAAATATGATGTGTGGTTCTGATTGCTGGTGGGTGTGAGTCTCCATGCTCTGCACTGTTGCATGTGGTTACTGGGGATTAAACCCAGGCCCTTGTGCTTGCAAAGCTACCACTGGAACTACTGAGCTAAGTCACTGGCCCATTTTTTTTTTCAAATTTTTCAGAGACAGAGTCTCACCTTGTACTTCAGGCAGGCCTTGTACTCACTATGTAGCCCAGGCAAACCTCAAATTCACAGCAGTCCTCCTGCCTCTGCCTCTCAACCACTGGAATTACAGGCCAGAGTCACCACCCAGCATCCTTTCTCTTTCTGACTGGGGCATCATGCTTAGTTTCTTGTGGGCTACTAAGTAAATTTAATTTTTCTTATGTATTCCTGATGGCTTTTTATATCTCAGTTTAAAAATTCATCACCAATTTTATTAACCTCAAATACCACTCATAATACAGCTTTCAAAGCTCAGAACTGAGTAGCTTCTGGGAATACAGAAATAAAACAAAAAGACAGGCCAGCAGAGCACTAAAAGGAGAGAGATGATAAAGACAGAATACCTCTAGGAAAGAGGAATTACCATACAAGAACAAGAATCAGGGCTTTCTCTAACACAGAAGCACTTTGCATGGTCAAATTCCACATGTGATCATTTGGATGACCTGGGAAATGCAGGCAACACTGTCTGCTGAGCCCAGCACGCCATTCCACCAGTCCACATCTTGAAGATAATTAGGCAAGTTGGCTTGTGTTGTTTCATGTATAATACAGAGATGCAGTAATAATAAGACATCTTATGTGAACTTTATCTTTTTTATATCACGTAGAAATTCTGTTTTCTGGAAAGAATACACCAAACTTCAAACTGTGACTCACTCGCTAATTATTATGATTTCATGAGACATAGGAGAATGAGAAAAAAAAATGCCCTTAGGTTCAAAGAAAACTTTGCAGACAGACACTGAATTTTAATTAGAGAGGTCATTACCATTTTCAAGAAAATCTGGCTTTGTAATACTTTGAATTTAGAAAGTGATACTTAAAAGCACATTAATGAAACATGAAGTGTGAGATTCTGATCAGCTGGAATGAAATATTCAATTTTCACCCTCTGGCAGAACTGTTTATCAACCAGTAAACAGTTGGATGATATAAATGTCTACTACACAATAGTATTTTGGTGAAGAATTAACTGTTTCAAAGAGGAAAATACATCCTAAAATACTGTTAAATCCTCTTTAAATATCCCAAGGTAGGAATGACTTCCATGAGTAACAACAGAAAATAGAGCTCTGTGGCTAAGAACGAACACACTATTGACAGCCACAGTTGTGTGACCAGCAAATCACACAAGAGGACATGTCACTTCCTCTATTAACAAATTATAATGTGTACAATGTGTAAAGTTTTCCTGGAAAAGCTAAATTAGGTATTGATAGTAAAATTCTTAGAAAGGGACAAGGTAAATTGAAAGCACTACTGAGTATTCATTACAAGTATTAGTAGTACTACGGTTGCCAATTGTTTACAATTACTGTTATTTTAATAAAGAATTAATAGACACAGATCCTCCTTCACTGTAAATCTTAATGAAAATAGCTTCCAAAAAGTAATACATTTTAGAGCTGTTACTTTAACTCTTGTTCTATATTTTTTTCTGAGTAGTTATAGAATTGAATACCAAGGAAAGTGCTATGCATTTTACATACTATAGAAAATGTAGCTTATTTAATTATTTCAGTAAACCTTGAGGTATTTAATACATTCACTTTTATCTTCAAATAAGGTTTTTGAGTTTAATTACATTGAATAAACATGTTAAAGGTATTCTGTGTTACAGTAAATCTGAAGTCCTGAAGACCATTGTGAAACCCTTGTCTTCATAACAGAATGACAGTGTATTAGTCCATTATTAGGTCAGAAAAAGTGATGAAAAACGGTGACTAGTAACTATTGACAAAATAAAATAGTTCAGTTTTTTTCTTGGTTTCAGCAATCTTCACTGAAGTACATATATATTTTCATTATTTCTTTCAGACTTCAGAAGAGTAAGGTAGGTGTATCTGTGCCTACTTGCAGATGGAGATAAGAGAATCACTCCTTGCAGTGCAGCTTAAGTAACTTGGTAAGAACTTGTCTCAGAGAAGCAATAACAATAGTGAATTGGGGCAGTTCAGCACTAGAGTTCCTGCCTGACATTCATCTCCTGCAGACCTGACCCAAGAAGTTCACGTTAGACTTCAGCAAGGTAAAAAAAACAAAACAAAACAACAACAATAACAACAACAACAACAAACTGTGCAAAATGCATAATCTCCAAAGGTAACGGAGAAGGAAAGAGATCTTTAAAAAGATGATTATATAATTTAATGAAGATGATGTAGCTAAATGATTCAAATGATTTTTTTTTCAGGAATAGTTCACTTGCTTTGATTCAATGTATCCACTGAGTTGATTTTATAATTAAGAGTGTTTGTTTCTCACCCTCCTTGATATTTTTAAAAAAATATATATCAACATATACTTTGTGTATTTTGTATGTCCATCACCTAATTTCTTCAATTATATAAAAGTCAATAATTGTTTATCCCCAGATCTAACAGGTTAATAAGATCAGGTTAGCATGCTTTGAAATATAAAGGGGGGGAGCAAACAACTATCTGTTTAACTACTAATTATCTTTCTGTCTACCTACTTTCTCTTTGTTTAAACCATATAACTCACATAAGGGTCTAAAATTTAAACCACAGTAATGCTAATTTGGTTGCCCTCATTTGCAGATATTCTGAAATATCAGATCAAGGTATTTTCTTTTTAAAAGATGGGGTGTCCTTAGCCTAAATCTGAATCTTTAAAAAAAATCTAATTATAAGTTTTAAATTGCAAAACAGTGCAGCAATACTCAGTACACCTACTGTTCTATTCAGGAACAATTTGGTTGGCTAGAAAATATTCTGCAGAATGCTGCTGCTAACTGAAAACTCCACCCAGGGTGATAAACAGGATTTCAGTCAATTTTCTTGGAATTGTAGAAAAATGAAGTCGATAGATCAAGATATCACTGTGTACATTTCACCAAATTAAAATTTTATGATAAAATCTTCTAGCATTAAAGTAAATAGTTGGTGTACACTCTCTTGTCACAAGCAATTCTATTTGGGGAAATTAGCTAGACATGTGGGACTATGACTGGGCCAAGCTTTTCTGTCTGTAGACCAGCTATGACATATCTGCACCTGGGGACCTGACTCTTTAAAGAGCAACAAAGATCCTGATGCTCCCACATGCTGTGATGGTCTAGAGCAAAACTATACCAGGATCTTAACCTACATATTTTTAAAGAACTATCACTGACATCTGTCTTTTCTTCTGAGTCTTTTATTACTTGAGATATATACAATAAAAAGTGTGACAAGCTCAGGGCTTGAGGTCTTTGTTATCTAAAGTAGTGGGAATCAGGCCCAAGCTCAGCTTTTTTTCTAAGTGTCACTTTTATCTATTTATTAATTATTTTTCCTTGTGTTCTCAGGCTCACAGGAACTAAAACTCACTATAAAGGTTTTAGTTTTACTCCCTTCCCTTGATTTTGACATTTTGTGGGTTGAAGCTGTAGGCTCTCTTCTCCATCCATGCATTTTCAGGGCTTTCGTGTGCTTCACCTTGGTCCAGACACAGTCAACGTTAATCCACCTAGAAAAGGCTGAACAGGAGAGGAACAGCATGCAAAGTGCAGATCGTGTTTGCAACATGACCAGGTCCTGCCTTCTGTGCCCATTGAAACTGTGTCCAATGTGACCTTATTTACTAGAAGAAATAATTTGAATGCATATTTTTCAAAGGCAACAGTGTAACAGATAATTGTCTACACTAATATGCAATTTATTTATTTATTTTTTTTTTAGTTTTTTGAGACAAGGTCTCGCTTTGTAGCTCAGGCTGGTCCTGAACTCAGCCTCAAACTCAGCAGTCCTCTTGCCTCTACCTCCTGAGTGTTGGCCTTATAGGCGTGAGTCACCACTCCCAGCAATGTGGCATGTGGTTACTGGGGATCCAACTCAGGCCCTTGAGCTTGCAAGGCAGGTGCCAGAACCACGGAGCTAAATCCCCAGCCCTACTATGTGGTTTCTATAAGGAAAATATCAATATGGTTTATAGTATTCATATTGTCTAAGATGTGTTCCCAAATCTCATATACATAAAAATAAAATATAAACATTCTGTCTCTGAGGCTTTTGTGTTTGCACTTTTCTAGTATTGCACAGAGATTTTATTTAAATACAACATAAGGAAATTTAAGAGTCTGTTATTATTGTCAGTTGTTTGTGTGTGGACCCCCTCCTCCAAAAAGAGTGATCAGATTCAGACTGTGTTTTGACAAAAAAGGAAGCTTTGGCCTCTGGTCAGAGCCATCCAAGATGCAAAGTGATTAAAAAGACTCTAGATTCATTGTAATGAATAATTTTCAGTCCCAGAAAAAAGCACTGAATTACATGGATGGTAAAAGAAAAAAAAAAAAAAGGCAAAACTTTGGCTAGAAAGCATCAAATGAACACCAGATACATATGATATGAAAATCTACATGAAAACTTGTATTATTATTTAATATATGTTTTAATTCTTTCCATACTTATTGTGGAGTGTACAGGGACAACATCCACCCTTATGATTACAGAAATCTAGCTTTACCTATGGTAGCTTAATAAAGAAAAATGAAAAAAAAAATACTTTGGGAGATATTAAAGAAAACTTACTTTATATTTTATGACTGTGAATCCTGCCTTAAACTATGATTTGAAACATCCATCAACTATTACTGAAAATACCATAATAGAAATTTCATAAAAAATAAGTTAAAATTTCATTCCAAAAGAAAAACCCCTATTCACTAAATAGCTCTGTTTTCTAGAAATAGATAAAATAGTTAAGAAGCCCCATGAAGGACAGATGCTTGAGGATTAGTTGATAAAACTAGAAAATAAAAGCTACTATTTAAATATTCAGGAGCACTCAGTTGAGTTGAAAATACTGAGCAATAATAAAATTTTATTTTAAGGATATGTGTGTGTGTGTGTGTGTGTGTGTGTGTGTGTGTGTGTGTGTGTGTATGTGTATGATTTACATAAAATTTAAATGTGTTTTACCTCGATAGCTAGTTTTTGTGGACAGGAGGTTGGGACAAGTTTTGAAGAGTTTCATGCATCTTGTATAGTGTTAGAGGGTGTATGTCCTTTTCACTTATCTTTAACTATAACCAAATGCTATATTGATAAAATGCTGTAGTCACTGGATGGAACTCAGTATGCAGAGAAAGAGTGGGAAGTTACAGGGCAGCCCAGAGTGAAATAGTTAAATAATTTGGAATTCCATATAGGAGAAGGCTCAATTTCCCATTCATTTATACATTTATGCCTTTACTTATGTTAGTATAAATTCATGAATATTATTTTATAGTCTGTGCTATAATTCTAACCTTCTTGATTTATATTCTGTTTTAAGTAATTCTAGATTTAGGCATCAGAAGCTCTTTGTTTGGCTGTCTTTTGATACACACTCACGGTTGTGCAATCATTTATGTACTTTTTAAAAAAATTTAATATCTTTTAATAAATATTCCAGTGCTTATTTCCTGGCACAAGAAAATAATGATGTTGTAACCAAGATGCTCCAGACTCACTTAGAGTGCCTCTTGTGGAATAACTATGAGTATAGTGATGCTTTAAATTTTTTTATGGTTTTTCATTTGTTTGTTTGTTTGTTTGTTTGTAAAACAAACTTAAAACCTGTCTAGCAAGGGAAAACTATATGTACAACACTAATTAATGGGTATTTGGCTCATGCATTGTTAATAAAAGCATGGCTGTGGGAAAAATGAACCCTTTTCCACTATTGGTGCAATCACTATGAAGATCAGTATGGTAATCCCTCAGAAAACTAGGATATGAAGTCCCATTTGCCCCTGCTATTTCCCTGTATCATTTTTATTTGCAATATCTAGTCATGCTTCAGTCAAATTGTCACAGTATTACCAACTATATGTCCCAGACAACAGCTACAAATATGTTAATCAAGTGCTGAGGGCTAAGTTTTTAAGATAAGTTACTGACAAAATCATACTTTATTTAATTTTTTTTTATTTTCCCTTTGGTGTGTACTTTTGTCTTTTATAATTCCTCTGTCCTATTTTACAGTGAAACCAACTTATGTAATGAATTTTAAGAAATTATTATCAACAAAAATATATTTACTCTTTTCTTGAATATATGGAACATTTATAATTATATGATGAGGTGTACATTTTTTTCATGTCATGGCCATGTAAAATTATATATGCTTCACATAGTTGTATGTCAATTTTATTTTTCCTATTCCTGTGTAGTTTTTCTGCTATTATCTCTGTGAATTTTTTTTAATGTCTTTTGTATTGTCTCCTGCTTTCTCAGTGACTCCAATCAATCTTATGTTATTCTTCTTTGAATTATCTAAGAGTTGTTGAATTTATTTCTTATGAGTCCTTGCCATTTTTCATAATTATGCATTTCCTGTTCCTTGGCTGTGTTCCTGTCTACTTGGTCTAAAATTGGTCTTCTGCCATATTCATTCTACTGAGCAAACTTTTTCATTTTTCTTGATAACTTGGACTCTACTTACAGCTGTTTAAAAGGTTCCATTGCTTTTGCTTTCTTGGTTTCTATCAATTCCCTGATTTTCTATTTAGCTTTATTAATCATATTGTTAACTATGTATGATATATCTGTTTTCATCTCAGAGATCAGTTTTGATTTTCATTTTACTAGATCTGCTTTGGTTACCTATTCAAAGTGTCTTGGTGATCGAGCTTCAGACTTCTCCATTTCCCTTCCCCCATATTACCTTGGGGTGAAGATCTTGGCATCTGAGACTCTGATTTTTTCCTCATCTCTGAACTTTTGTCTCTGCTATTGTTTTGGGCTTTATAACTGCACTGCTGTCTAGCAATGCTTATTGCAAGTCTCTTTCTTCCTAATATTTATGACCCTTGAGATATCAATATTTCCTGGGTTGTTCTTCTTGAGTCTGCAATGGGATCTAAAAAACTCTAGTTCTGGCTCACTATGGAAGGCAATCAAACAGAACAGTTATATCACCTTGGTTGAAAAGTGTGGGTGACAGAGGTCAACAAGCCTCCGTTCTGGGCTAGGGTACCTAATGGTGTTACCTGGGGTGTCAGCAGATTCGGCTGTTTCCTGTTTACATAGAGTGTCCCTTGGTGTCTGAGTCACAATCAGCATGGAAGCAGGCAGGCCCTATCCCTGGACACTGGTGTATAATGGTGCCACCTGAGATTCCAGGGAACTCAGCTGCACCCTGTTTACATAGACTGTGCAAGAAGAGCAAGAAGGGAAGTGTTTCAAGCCTTGGAGGAAAACTTTCAACACAGACTGATCTATCCTGCAAAACTATCCTTGAAAAGAGGGGGGAAATAAGATACTTCCATAACAAATAACACCTGAAAACTTTCACAAATACAAAACTTACACTATAAAACATTCTGATGTGAAAAGGGCAAGAGCAAAGAATAAAAGAGCCAAGAATAGGAAAACATGACAGCAATAAGTCTGCCTATATCAATCATAACCATTAATATCATCAAACTCAATGTGCCAATTAAGATACACAGACTGCCACAATGGATCAGGAAGCAAGAGCCTACAATCTGCTGCATAAAAGAAACACACATAATTGACAAATTAAGCCAAACACTAAAAGTAAAGGGAAGAAAAACAATTCTCCATGTGACAAGAAATTGCAAAAAAGCAGAAGTGGCTACCTTATTTGCAGACAAAATAGATTTCAAGCCAAAACTGAAAAAGGGAGAGAAAGAAGGTCTCTATCTCTCATACAGGGAAGAATCCAAGAGAAAGAAATAACAATCTTAAATATTTATGCACCAAATTCTATTGCATCCAACTACATAAAACAAACATTGGACATGAAAAGCCAGATAAACACCAATACAATAATATTAGGGACTTCAATACCCCGATGTCACAAAGAAACAGATTGAATGGACAAAAAAATCAATAAGAAAATACTTAAACTTGATCAAACTCTTTAACAAATGGAATTAATAAATGCCTATAGAGTATTTCAGCCCAATAAGTCAGAATTTACATTTTTCTTAGCTGCTCATGGATCATTTTCCAAAATGTTCATAGAATGCCTATGTTCATTGAACAGTTTTAAGTAAATGCAAAGGAACTGAACTTATCACCTGTATACTGTCAGACCATAGTACCTTGAAAATGGAGCTAAATAGCAAAAGAAATTACAGATCCCCCTAAATACATGGATTGAACAACATGCTATCAACCAACAGATGGGTCACAGAAGAAATTAAACAATTTTTATAATTAAATGATAACCCCAGTAAAACATATAGGAATTTATAGGACACAATGAAAGCAGTTCTATGAGGAAAATTCATAGCAGTGAACTGCTAAACCTGGAAAACAGAGCAAGCTCAAACAAACAATCTAATGCTGAACTTAAAGCTACTAGAAAAAAAGGAGCAAAAATCTCCAAAGCTCCTAGTAGGGAGAAAATTATAAGGATCAAAGCAGAAATTAATGGAGTGGAAACTAAGAGAACAATACAAAAATCAATGAAATGAAAAGTTGGTTCACTGAAAAGGTAAAAAAAAATAAATAAATTGACAGACACTTAGCCAAACTCAAGCAAAGGAAAAAGCTCACATCTATGCTATCAAGAATGAAAAGGGAAAAATTATCACTGACCCAGAAGTTCAGAGAATAATGAATACTTACTTTGAAAATTTGTACTTGAATAAAATGGAAAACCTAGAAGAAATGGATGGATTTCTCAGCACGTATGAACTTCCAAAGTTGAATGAAGAAGATATAGAAATGCTAAACATCCCCAAATAAATCTTTGAAATTGAAAATGTAGTTTAAAAAAACTTTCCAACAAAGAAAAGTCCAATCCTCATGGCTTTATTGCTGAATTCTACAAAACATTTAAAGAAGAGTTGCTTCTACTAGTTCTGAAACTCTTTTATAAAAAATTGAAAGAAAAGCAGTACACCCAAATTCATTTCTGGAAGCAACCATTACCTTGATTAAAAAAAAAAAAAAAAGAACTATAGGCCAATATCCTTAATGAACACTGATGCAAAAATCCTCAGTAAGATACTGGCAAACAGAATACAAAGAATCTTCAAGAAGATCAGACACCCTGATGTAATTGGATCCATCCCAGTGATGCAAGAATGGCTCAGCATATGTAAATCAGTAAATGTTATATACTATATTAACAGACTCAAGGACAAAAACCATACAGTCCTTTCAATTGATGCAGAAAACTCCTTTAACAAAATACATCCAGTCACAATCAAAACTACAAAAATCAGAATAGATGGACTCTCTCTCAAACTAATAAAAGCTATCTATGAGAAACTATCAGCCAGCATCATATTAAATGGTCAAAAACTGAAACCTTTCACACTGAAATTAGGAACAAGACAAGGATGTCCTCTCTCATCTCTCCTGTTCAATATAGTGCTGGAAATATTGGCCACAGAAATTGGGCAAGAAAAAGAACAAAAAGGAATAAAGATAGGAAAGGAAGAATTTAAACTGTCATTATTTGCTGATGACATGATACTCTACATAGAGGATCCTAAAAACTCAACTAAAAAACTGCTAGACTTAATTGCCAAATTTAGTAGCAGAGTTGTATACAAGGTTAATGCTCCAAAATCAATAGCCTTTGTATACACAAACAAACTGAGAAAGAAATTGATGAGTCAATCCCTTTCACAAAAGCATCTATAAAAAAGAAATATCTATGAATCAATCTAACAAAGGAGGTGAAAGATGTCTACTCTGAAAACTACAGCACTCTGAAAGAGGAGATAAAAGAAGATATCAGAAAATGGAAAAACATCCCTTGTTCGTGGGTAGGAAGAACCAATATTGTCAAAATGGCTATACCCCCTTAACTACTATATAGACTCAGTCTAATGCCTATTGAAATCCCAACAGCATATTTCACAGATCTAGAGAAAAAAATCAAAAATTTATCTAGAAATAAAAAGACTTCTAATAGTGAAAGCAATTCTAAGCAAGAGGGACATGATAAGGGGTATTATGAGCTCCAACTTGAAACTATAGTACAAAGGCACTGTGATAAAATCTGCATGGTAATGGAAAAGTAACAGACCTGAGGATCAGTAGAGTAGATTAAAAGATGAAGAAACAAATCCAGATACACTGAGTTATTTCATTTTTGACAAAGAGTCATAAACTCTCAGTGGAGCAAAGATAGCCTCTTTAACAAATGGCACTGGAAAAACTGGGCTTTAAGCTTCCCAAGACTAAAGCTAGACTTATCTCTCTTACTGTGTACCAACTTAAAATTAAAGTGGATTGGAGACCTAAATATTGAAAAAGACACACTCACCTGCTTTGAAACAGGTTAGGTAAAACTCTTGAAGAAATTGGTTTAGTGAAGGACTTCATGAACAAAACCTCTATAGCAAAAAATTCACAGAAGAAATCAATGAATAAGATCTCATCCTATTAAAAAGCTTCTGCACAGCAAGAGAAACCACTGACAGAGGGAATAGGGAATCAATCATATTGGGAAAAAATCTTTACCAGCTGTTTTTCAGACAAAGGACTGCTGCGTAGAATATATAAGGAGATTAAAAAATCAGCCCACTTAAATTTAAAGACCTAATTCAAAAATAGGCATCTGAATGAATAGACACATTTCAAAGGAAGAAGTAAAAGCAGCTAAGAAGGACATAAAGAAATGCTCAACATCACTGATCATTTGAGAGATACAGATGAAAACCACACTGAGAATTCATCTCACTCCACAAAGAATGGCTGCTATATCAGAATTAGCCAGTGAGAAATGTTGGCAAAGCTGCAGGGAGAAAGGAATCCCTCATCACTGTTGGTGAGAATGTAGAGTGTTACAACTCCTGTAGAAATCAGTGTGGAGATTCCTCAAAAATCTAGGATTAGAAGTTCTATTTGATCCTGCTATTCCTCTGCTAGGTATATAAACAAAAGAATTAAAAGATTCATATCACAGTGACATATGTGCTTCCATATTTATAGCAGCTCAGTTTATAATAGCTAAATCTTGAAAACAACCCAAATGCTCTTCAGCTGGAGACTGGATAAAGAGGATGTGGTGTTTCTATACAGTGGGGTATTACTCTGCCATAAAAAAATGATAAGATTGAGTCATTTATACTCAAATGGATGTACCTTCATGATATCCTCATAAATGAAATAAATATCTCACAAATATGTAAATATTTTATCTTTTCTCTGGTATAAGAAAATAAGGATGTACAATGTTGAGATTGTAACAAAAAAGTAAGGAAACAAATTTTATATATATGGGGGGTGGTAGGGTGGGTGGGGCTATGGGAAAAAATGAGAATTAAGTTGTGTCTTATACTGATACAAATCCCCATTATGGAGTGCAATCATGATGTGTATATTTAATGTACCAATAAAGATAATTTAAAAAAAATATTAAGTGAAAGATTTAAAAAAAAATAAGGATGTAAATCAGTTCTACTCTATATAGAGTATATTGTGAAATAGAAAATAAAAGAAAATGGGGTGTAGTGGTGGTAAGTAATGAGGGGGAAAGAATGTGATGCTAATTAAAAAAGAAAAAAAAAGCTTATGTATACAGGGGATAGGGAGTTGTAGGGTGCATAGGGAAATGGTAAAAGTGAGAATTTTGTTGCATCATATAGTGTTAAAAATTCTCAATGTTGAATATGATCATGATGTGTATATATTGTACCAATAAGGATTTGAATTTTAAAAAATAATATTTAAAATACACACACATATATAATATATATATTAGTAATATATATATATATATATTAGTAAATATATTAGTATTTAGTGTTTTGGAATATCACTATTGGAATCACTACACATGTTTAAAGGCATCACACATTTATATACTTATATCTAATTCAGGTCATATTTTAATATATTTAATTTTGCAAGCATAAAACAAATACATAATGCATTACTCACTTTCCCATTACTGGAATAAAATACTTGAGTTCTGTATCATAAAAGAAGAGATATTTAACTGACTCTCATTTCCCAACAAATTCTATGAATGGTTACTTGGTTCGAACACATAAACAGCGTGGTGTGAGGACAAGGTAGGGAAAAACTGTTCAGCTTCTGGAAGCCTAGAAACAGAGAAAGTAGAGGGAAGTGACAAGAATATACTTTTCTGCGCCACGCTCCTTTTAACCATACAACACATCTCACAACTTCCAGAATATTTCAGATCTAGGTCATAACATATTTGGGCTGGGCATTTAGCTCAGCGTTTCCAGAGCCTGCCTTGCAAGTGCAAGGTCCCAGGTCTGATCCCTGGTAACCGCATACAACTATGCTCGGTGTGGAGACTCACGCCCACTAGCTATCAGTACCACATACCACAGTGCCAGGTGTGGTGGCTCACCCCTGTAATCCTAGCACTTGGGAGGCAGAGGTAGAAGGATAGCTGTGAGTTCAAGGCTGAGCTCAGGGCCAGTTTGTACTATAAAATGAGACCCTGTCTCAAAAAAAAATCATAATATATTAAGACATTATACAATTATTTCAACATAAAGGAGAAAAGAGTTAACAACAACAAAAAGAGACTAAAGCAAACTTTGGTTTATTTCAAAAAAAAAAATTGATGACTTAGTAGCAGTGAATCATGGTCCCTGGGAGTGGGCTTCCAAGGTTAGAGTCACATCTCTAAACTGAACGAGGTCTCATTCATTTATTCTGGTGCCAGAATCTATCTTAGTGATGCCAATCCTCTGTGCAGTGAAAGAGCTGTCCTACTAACCACTTTGTCCAGATCTTGACATTTACTATCTCTGTCAAAAAAAAAAAAAATCCCACAGATGCTGATGATTCATCATCACTGAAAGTCTAATCAGACAAATCAAGTTTGATTCCTTAAATACTTATTTGGGGCTTTACATTTTCTGATCTACTAGTTAAGATGTAAGAATACAGAGATAACAGTAGCATCTAAAGTTTAAACTTCAACTGCAGTTTGAATTTTAGCTCCTTAGAAGAGTCAAATACTCAAAAATTCCCAAATGCTGTGCAGAAGTGTAAGTCAGTCTCTTCTCGAGCTGCAGTCCAGACAAGAGTGGATGCTGGGGTGACAAGAACAGTAAGAGCTCCCCAGCTGTCCAGAGGGTTCAGGTGGAGGAGACTGGGAGGGAAGCTCAGGCCCTGAGCACAAAAGCATCATGAGACCTGCTGCAAAGTGAGTGAGTCCAGTGCAACAGCACCTTAGACTTTCCCTGATGTCATTCAGAAATAGCAGAGAGGAAGGAAACTCAAAAATGTTGATCAGTCAGGTCACATTGGTAGGAGATAAATGGCAGATATCATTCCCCGAACAATGGTACAATTATATATGGACTGGGCAAGGGAAAGACAATAAAGATAATTTATTAAATTATATCTGATGGAAATCATTCAGAAAAATATAAAAGTATATGCATGTTAAATCAATATGTAAGTTGCCTTACATTTAGCTTTAAAGTAATTGTCCACATGAAAATATTGTAAACTAGAAGGGAAGTCATAGATATTAATAAAACCATTTCAATATGAAAATAGTGTGAACTTGAAAGGAAGTCACACTAAAACATATGAAAAAAAAAAAAAAACACCTCAGTAAATTCTGTTGTCCATTCATGGAGATGTCTTTTTATTATATTACTTCACTAACTTGTACCAGGCCAATTTTAACAGTAGCTAAACCTTTCAATAGTCCTTTCATCTGAGTTACAATATAAAATGTCACCTTATTAAGGCAATGCATTTGATTTCAGTCTTTACAGTTTGGGGAAAAAAATGTTACTTGTCTGTGAAGGAAAGGTGCTAAGTGGTAATTGGTTTAGGCAGGAAATCTATACTGCTGTTCTGTCACCTTCCCTCAGGGCACTGGTGTTAGGGTGACCTCTGCTCATTCACAGCATTTCAAATGTTCAGTGCTGTGGTTCACTAGCTTGTATCTTGAGAAATTCCCACAGATTTTCTTCCTAGAGCAGTATTACTTATTCACATCTGTTTTCAAGGTTGTTAAGAAAGACATCTTTCCCAGTGTGTAGATGAGGCAATGAAATATGTTCTTCTTTAGCAGAATATGACTCATTATCATTTTGATTATTTATGTGATTAATAAAGTTTTTTTCTTAATTATGCAAAAGGGGTAGCAGAAGATAGTTGCCACATATATTGAATTTACATAAATATTAATTTCAGTATCGACTACAGACTAATCAGTCTAACATCACAATGCTGAAACAAGAGAAATAAAACTTGACCTTTGCTCAATGCATTTGTGTTTACAAAAATAAGTTTATGACAGTAGAAAATTTATGTCTATACAACCCCACAAAATTTGAGGTTCAGTTTCACTTCTCCTTATAAATTTGCTAATATTTGAAAGACCTAGCCTGGACACTCAGCTCAATGGTAGAGCTCTTGTCTTGCATCCAAAGGCTCCAGTTTTAATCTCCACTATCAAAAAGCAAAAAGTTTTATTATTACATTTTCAATTTCAGATTGATATTGGGATATTTAACATTTCTATATCTTTTTTCAGCTTTGGAAGTACATATGTGTCTAGAAATCTATCAATGTCTTCTATATTTTCCATTTTATTACAGTATAAATTTTTAAAATAGGTGTTTATTTTCCTCTGGGCTTCCTGTGGGTCAGTAGTACTTTCTCCATTCTCATTCCTAATAGCATAGATCTGAGCCTTTTCCTTCCTTTGTTTGATAAGGTTGGCTAAGGGTCTATCAATTTTGTTTATCCTTTAAAAGAACCAACTCTTTGAGTCATTGATTTTTTTGTATCATTCACTTAGTTTCTATTTCATTAATTTCTGCCCTGATCCTTATAATTTCTTGCCTAGTGAGAGCTTTGGGTTTGTCTTGCTCCTCTCTTTCTAGTCTCTTAAGGTTCAGCATTAAATTTTTCATTTGAGCTTGCTCTGTTCTCTGGATGTAGGCCTTTACTACTATGAATTTCTTCGTAGAACTGCTTTCATTGTGTCCCATAAATCTCTGTATGTTGTATTGGGGTTATCATTTAGGTGTAAGAACTGTTCAATTTCTTCTCTAATTTCTTCTGTGGCCCATTGTTTGGTCAACAGAGTATTTGTTCAGTTTCCATGTGTTTGTGAGGATTCTGGGCTTTCTTTTGCTATTCAGCTCCAATTGCAAGGCACTGTGGTCTGGCAGTATACAAGGGATAACTCATAAGTGAAATAAACAGGTCACAGATGTGTAAATATCATATCTTTTCTCTGGTATGAGAAAATGAAGTTGTGTATGAGTTGTAGTATGTATAGTTGATATTGTGAAATATAAAATATTTAAAGGGAAGAGAGTGTGGGGTAAATAACAAGGGGGAAAATAAATGTGGTAATAATAAAGAAGAAAGGAAACAAAGATTACGTCTTTAGGGAGTAAAGGAAGGGAAGGGGGAAAATGGAAAAAATAAGAACCAAGTCATGTCATATTCTGGTACAAACCCTCAATGTTGAATGCCATGATGATGTGGATTCAAAATGTACCAATAAAGGAAAAAAAAAAAAAAAAGCAAAAATCTAACCTTGTACTTCTGGTTTTCTTTTATAAATTGAGTTTATTGATGCACTTCAGGAATACATTATGATCACATACTTCACTAAGAATTTATATCAATATGTGATATATTTTGGTTCTTATTTTTTTCCATTCTCCTGCCTTCCCTACAATGCTTACCTCCTATATACATAAGATTGATTTCTATTTTCTCCCTTTTACCATCAAATATTTTCCCTCTTCTTTCCCCCCTATCCTCTTTTCCTTTGAACACTTTTTTCTTTTGCAATACTTATCATACATTCTGGACATTATTTACGCCTTTACCTTATATCAAGGTCCTAATAGACAGAGACAAGAATTTACAGTGTGGTAGCAAATGCCTGTAAATGTAGCACTCAGAAGGCTGAGGTATGAGAATGACTGTGTGTTTGAGGTCAGCCTGGGCTACATAATGAGTTCAAGCCCAGACTGAACTACATAGTGAGATTCTGTCTCAATAAATAATAAATAAGTCAATAGTTCACTATCTCTGTATAATGCTTAGAAAATCTTCAAAATCTAAATTGATTACAGTTCCCTCATTTGATATTTAATTTCTAGTCACCTTTAATTTCTTAGATACAAAAGATTAAGAAAAAATTATATATAATTCAGATTAAATGCAAAGTTTACTGAAAGATTAGTTCATATCATAAATATTTATATATAAAAATTCTAATAACTTTAAAATAACTCTACATGCTGATATTCATGTTTTAAACAATTAATACAGATTCATGAGAATGATTAGAAGATTTTCCTAAGAATCAATGATAATACTGTAGTGATAATATTTAGATATTTTATTCAGTTTTACTACATTTCCAGATCATTATATGTCACTCATTTCTTGAACAGAAGGTTCATGGATGTTTAGCACAGGGCTATTCCCACTCTCATGCTCTGCATAGGACTATTGTTAAAATCAGTACATTGTTTTACCTTGTATTTTTTCTTGGTCTTCCTTCTCATGAATTATTTCAGGTTAGTGGCCATTTGTCTCCAAAATTTGGAACAGTAGTGACTGTGTGAGAGAAGTTCAATAGACTGTACATCTATGTTACCAGAAGAAGATTAATGCATTTATTTTTCCACTGTTTCCAATTTGACAGGCATGATTTTGGTTTATCATGACAACATTATTTAAAGATGAAAAGGGGAATAAATTGGGCATAGAAAGAGATTATTAGAGCACTATTAATAGGGTTAATAATGCAGAGATTACTTCTGGAAATTATTTCCAATATTATGTATTTGGTGCTGAGTAAATGGCTTATCTTTCATTATATTTCATGAGAAAATATAGGCCAATATCAGGTGACAAAATACTTGAACTATCAGTTTAGTAGTTTACTGCTTTGTTATATCCTAGAATATAGTAGCAGCAACTATGTTACCTGGTCAAAATAGGACTGAAAAATTAGGACTCAAATTAACATTCGTATTAATTATGACTGCTATATAAACGTTATTCAACTCAGTGAATATTAAAAGAGTATCTGCTGATTTCAACATTCTTCTCATCCCCGCATATACAATTTTAAAAGAGAATTCCTTCTTTTTTCTGTTTATTGCCTCGTGAAGAAAGCATCTAGTTATCAGGAAGCATAAGTATGTGGTGGTCAGGTCAATGTGACTGGGGGGGGGCGAGGCAGCATTTTGAGTGTAACAAGTCTTTCTCCAATAACTGACACCCTCAGTGAGATACAAAGAGTCATGAGGTTCTAGATAAATGAGAGATTTGTAAGCAACACTGATAGTACATATAAAACTTATTATAAAATATTGGTGTGACTGAATCTACAATTAAGTAAATATTCTTGAATGTATTTTGAAGAACATTGTGATAAGGATCAGATAAAAGTTTATCAAATAAAAAAACATTCATAAAGTGGCACAAAAGAATGTGATTATAGAAAATTAATTACATGCATTGAGACTGGAGGACGATCTCAGAAGAACATGTTTTCTAGGAAGTATCAGAAGTCTTTCAATAAAGGAAAACTCCAAAAATGGAGGTGTAGAAAGGGAAACAGTTCACCTCCTCAAAAGAAATGTAATCAACATCACTGGCAATAGCTTTGTTTAAGCAGAGGCTTAAGAAAAGATATAAAGCCAGTACATTTTATTCACAGAAATTCCTTCACTGTGATAGATATTCCAGTCAGAGCTAAGAATGAGCAACATTAAATATCATGTAGCTTAAAAATGTATCTTTCACTGTTAATTCTGGTACATGGTGTATACTTATATAGCAGTATAGCCAACTTTGTGAGCAGTCAGGTTCAACTTACATAACATAAGATATGTGATATGTTCCAAAGAAAAATTTTAAATGATACATATATATAATAAGAAAGTAAGTTGAATCATAATTTTATTCATAATAAACACATATCTTCTAAGTCTTGAAAACTGCAACTTACTATTATAAGAATGCAAAGAAGATATATATTAATTCCCTCTCTATATCCTTGATTGAACTTAGTATTTGAGAACATATCAGGGACCTGTCCACAGAGAATAATGCCCCTAAGGTTCTTGTTTGGATTTAATCCTCCTACGGTACAAGGAGGGTCATGCTGAGTTTCAAATGTCAACTTTCTCTTTTAAACTTTCCCTTGTTAGTTTAGCTTCAACTTTTACCATCACTTCTAGCATTTCTTTATTTTCCGACTCATTCTGTCCATTTTCTTCCTTTTTCTTTATTGTAGTAAACACCTTATATTAGTATATCTGTTCACTAACTAATGTCATGTGAACCTCTTTGAATTAGGATGTTTTCATGATGATGACTGTCCATTGGATGGCATTCACTGCATTTTTAAAATTATATTTTACACAGTCATTCAAGAGGAGAACTTCCAGAACTTCTTCAGAAAGTGATAAGAAAGATTGTATATTCTAGATAGTAACCCTTTTTCTGCTGAGTTCAAAGAGAGAAGTGTCCTGAAGTAAATTAATGGCAAGAAGTCTTTTTCTGTAATTTTTAGAATAAATTGAAATAATCACCCTGCATTACATTTTAACCACCCCCTGCATATTTCATAAACACTGTGTTACCTTTTATTTATATTATGTATGCTACTTAAATATATGGGCTACAGATAAATTATTTAGATAATTTGTATCTTATTAATGAGTTTTGCTTCTTTAGGAAGCTTTGGTAACTTTTATCTCTCTGAATAGATTTTGAAGTGATATTTCTAAATGTTTCCGCTTCCATCTTTCCTTCTGAGATACATCTTTCAACTGAAGTTGTAATTGCAAGGTTGGCCAGGTTACAATGTCAGTGAGCATGGCTGGGACATCCAGTCACCAACAATGCTGCTAAAAACAGCTGGTGACACCCCTGGATGCTTTGGACACTTCTGGAGGATCTGCCTGGGTGAATTAATCCTGTAACACCCTAATTGCCTGCAACTGTAGCCCAAGAATCCTAGTTAGCAGTTTCTTCCTGGTTACAGAAAGATGGTTGGGCAGATAGAGAGACACATAGGTGGGTAAAGCAGAGGTCTAGCACTGCCGGTGAGGCGGAAGGATCACAGCCTGAGGTCAGTCTATGGTGTCTCAAAGTTAGAAAAGAAGAAGAGGAGCACAGCTCAGGATATAGCTCAGCACACGCCACCGTTCACTCCCCAACGTTAAAAATAAGAATAAAATTTAATGGTGACAATATGAAAAAGGAAAATATAAAATGTCAATGTTAGATTTTTAAAAACTGTAAACAGTCCACTCACACTGATTTTATGTTCTAGTGTAGAAATGTTTGAAAGCCAAGATTATATTTTACTCATCAGTAAAATCTCCTTCACTTTGAGCACAAGTACTTTTTTTCTAAGTTTTTTAGAAGTAAACCATGACAACATTATCACAAGAAGAGTGAAAAAGCATGTCTTTAGTGGGAATGGCACAGCAGAAACATAGCAAACTGAGACAGGAGGACACAGATTTCCTAAGATAAGGCATGGTGTGATAATGAGAAAATGTGAAATGAGAATAACTTTTTTTAGTAATGCTAAGTGGGACAAAACTGACATTTCTTATGATAACACATAAACTTTCACAGATAACATTTATATATGTATGTGTTAAAATTATGTAACTGTTTTTTACTGGACTTAATGATTCTCTATGTATGAGTGTTATTAAATTTAATATTTAAAATGATCTAGGAGAGATTATAGAGCTCCCAGTAGATTTTGTTTTAGTTTTACATTCTAAATAGGGTAGCTCTCCTTTCCACTATTATAATTTTAAAATGTTTGTATCATACAGATTGATATATTATTGAAAGTAATTCTTTACTATGTGCTTTTGCTTTCCACTGTTTCTTATTTTTAAAAAAACCTAAAAAAATTAATTTAATGACTCAATTGTAAATTGAATGATGTTCTGTTGAATAAAAATTCTGCAATTATGTTTTCACACGTTAGGTTAAAAGTATTAAAAATCTATAAAATAAGCATAAGTGTGCATGTAAAAAACAAGGCTTACTTGTTAAATAAAAGAGATCATGAAAGATAAGTCATATGCAAATGCATGTGACAAAGAACATGTGCTACCGCTTCTGGCAACATGTTTCTTCTATTTATCCTCTTTTGCACATCCTACAACCACTGTGAAAAAAATTTTACAAAGAATGTGGTTTTATATCTATCAATAGAAATTAGATTTTGACTGAGAAAGGGCTAGGAGAAAACAGAATAAATACAGAAAGGTGACGCTCTGTTTTCTTTGTGGCAGCGCGGGCTACACTCAAGTAGCTCCCCGCTGCGTGAAGGCGCTGCCTTCTGACTTTCCTGCCTGGAAAGGAGAAAGAGACTGGGCCAGATGCCCGGTGAACGCGGGAGGAGACAGGTGAGCGCAAAGGCCTTTTCCTCCGGAGAGAACTCTGCATCGTTCTGCCGCACAGGGAAAAAGGTGATCTCCCCGCATAGCGAGATAGCATCCCCGGTGACATCTCAAAAACAGTCTGTAATCAGGCAGGGGTGCAGGTGTGAGTGAGCAAAATACTAACTGAGGAGTAACACCGAGTAACCCAGCCGGGGAACCGCGGCCCATCATTCACAGCTGGGTGCGTGCAAAGAGCTCCTGGGAGACCCCAGAGTCAGTGCACTGCGCAGGTGCAGGGAGAGCTCCGTCCAGCATCCGCCAGGTCCTGGCTATCAAGGCAAGAGTCATTGGAGAGGACAGTAACGGACTCGCCAGACAACTGCAAGGACCCATACACAATTGGAAAGTATCAACCTGCCCCATTGGGCAGTTATGGCGCTTTCTCTATCGGTGCTCAGGAAAGGGGAAAGCTTTTGATTATACAGATTGTGTGGGGAAGGACACTGAAATGATAACCTGCCAGAGCCAGACGGAAGCGAACTGAAGAAAAGTATGAACTGAGATGACCAGCTATGGCATTGAACCTGATTAAGAAAGTAAACTCTAGGAGAAAAATGATAATCTCAAAATACATGGAGGTATTGAAGGCTGAAGTGAATGAAGAAAAATATATTTAATGAGACATGTGTTTGTTATCAGATATAGGGCTTTTAAATTAAAGAGTTAGAATGCTACTCCATTCAGAGAGATAATATTCTGACTGAAGTCTCAGGTGTGTTTTCCTGAAGAAGAGTAAAGTCAAAGTTATTTCTAAAGGAAGCTTATGAAATTTGGAAGAAACTAAAGTTACTCAGAATAAAAGAATAGAGATAATAAAATAATTAAAAAATAAAGTTGCTTTTATATTCCCCACAGAATGAAAGAAAATATATAGAATCATGTATTTTTTTAAAGTAAGGAATTCTAATTGTTCTAAAAGTTTCTGTCATCAAATTCTTTTTGTATTTATATTATTTTAATTCACAGAACATAGTTGGGTTATATTTAGGAAATACAAAATGAAAGTTTAATATACATATGTTTCTCATTTAAAGACTGAGTTCCCTTCCTGCTGTAGTATCTTTAAATGAAATGATTGCTAAAAGAGAAACTATACCTAGTGCTACATTACAACATTCAGAACAAGGGAACAGTCAAAGAACTCTCCAAGATGATGATATAGTTTTTATTTCCATACCTATTACACGTAGTACTCTAACATACCAGAGAACATAAGACTACAGTACTGTACAGTGCAAACAGTGAACATCACAGAATTGTACCACAGAGGCCAAGTTTTTATTTTATAAGTTTGGATGGAGGAGGTTTGAAAGACAAACTAGAGGTCTGGGACTTAGCTCAGTGGTTCTGGCATCTTCTTGGCAAGTGCAAGTTCCTGAGTTCCATCCCTGATAACCACATGCCACAATGCTGGGCGTGGTGACTCACACCTGTAAACCCAGCACTTAGGAGGCAGAGGCAGGAAGATTGTGGGTTTGTGGCTGGCCTGGGCTACATAGTGAGGTCAGGGCCAGCCTGATCTAAAAGAGAGACTTTGTCTTAAAAAAAATAAATTAAAAAAAGACAAACTAGAGATTATTGATTAAATAATAACCAATTATGTGAAAATGAGGCTGTTTGTTCTCTCATACCTCAGACATCTGTACCGTGATTTTCACATTGAAAAGTTTCAGTAGCTCCATAGATTAGTCCTACTTTCCACACAAAATTGACTGAAACTGGATTAATTTTCTGTGTGGTCCAAGCATAAGATCTGGCTTAGGACAGTCAAGATTTTCCATGTATTGCTGTGGTGTTCTTTGACCACTGGAAGTACAGTGGCTCACTCTGTAATTGGTTCACAGATGCACACTAATGTGCATAAGTGTACAAATCTTTTACCCCAAGATTTACAATACCTTGTCTTTCACACTGGGAGGTAAGAGTTGAGGTACAAATTCACTGGATAGGAAGACTTCAAATAACAATGCATCTGTTCTGCTTCTCATTTTCTACTATGCAGTCCAGTTCTTATCCAGCCACACAGTGAAACTCTGTAGAACGCTGTTCTGGATCACTAGATCCTCAGAAAATACTGATGTTGAAGAATCCTGAAATATTTTGGCATTTACTACTTTCTACTTTCTGATTTTTTGTTAGTCTTGACAATGAATCAAACTATTTCCTAGTTTTTGCTCTCAGATTCCTAAGCTAAATAGTACCAGTATTATTGCAAAGAATGATGTTCTGTGAAATGCCAGTATGACCCCATGTGGAATGTCAAATGGTTAAGGTGTTTCTAGACTTTATAAAATCCTACTAATTGAATTCATATAGCCGATGGATTATTATTTCTGCCAGGTAATGTTAAATACCTTCTGAGAGTAACCAACATGGAGACAAAATCTTAGTAATTCTGTAGCTGAATGCTCATTATTTGAGTCTGAATTGAATTACTATCTGGAATAATAACTATATCTGGCATCACTATATGAATGAATAACAGTAACTTATTTGATTTTCAAGATACTTCAAACAAAGTAAGAGTAGATGTGATAGGAATCACCACTGATGAATCTTTAAAGTTCTCTTCACTGGAATTAATCTCTAAAACACCCTGACTAATAATGTATTATAATGATAATAGATATGTAGTACCAAGCCACAGCTCTATGATGTCTCTAAGCTTCTATGATTGGTTGACTCTAGTAACTTTCTAGAATTTGACTTTCTAGAATTAATGTTATTTCAGAAATAATATTAAGTTGTGAAAGCAAAAAACAAAACAAAACAGTATTTTATCTTCTTCACTCTATGACATATAGAAATGACTTCATATACCTTTGGAAAAGATAAGGAGAAAGATTAGTGTGTAAATTATTGAGTGATTAATAAAGTCATTTCTTCAATCATAAAAGGGGTCTCTAAAATTTTTTAAATTTCTGATCTGTCTCAAATGAAAAATTATTTGAAGAATAGCCTCTATCTTGTGACTTTACTAGATTTCTTCCCTAACATTTAATGTGAAAGCAAATGGATATGGAGCCCTTGGTTAGGTATTCTGGTCCAGAGTAGGTCACAGGAATGGACATTTTTCATGGAGTTAGTGCCTCACTGAGAGCTTTCTTCCCTTTTCTCCAGTAGCATACACTGAGAACAGGCCACTTGAAGGTCAATGTTTAGGCAGCACACCAAGGATAGAAACTTCATCAGGCACCACTCTCAGGGGTCTTGATTATGGACTTCTCAAAAGTAGAATCACATCAATTTAGAGATAAAAGAAGACTATTGTTACACAACAGGAAAAGGTATTATGATCCAAGAAACCAAGCAATTGGAAGCTCTCTGCCCAGCACTAAAGCAGACAGGAGGAAGTGTTTTGACTCTTTCCATGGCGATTTATTATGTTAACATTGTTTTATGGCAAATCTCACTTTTTAAGTGGAATTAACTGTAACTAAATGGATTAATTTTTGAATCACGCTGGGAAGGGCATGGTGCTTATGGTAATCATCAAGATTACCAATGTGAAGAGCAATATATTATAATTGTACAGTGTGCCTGTGTTTTCAATAACTGACTCAGTTCAGAAGTATTTCTATATTTGTGTGTATATGAATATATATTCTTATACATATTCCAAGCATATATATGCACAATTATTTCTATATTTATTTTAGCATTGAGTTTATTTGGTTAAGTTTATTTACTTTTTATCTTGATAAATCAGTTTACTCTTGTGCAGCACTTACAAACCTCGTCTCTGTTTCCAGAGAGATGTGAAGTCACAAACTCAGACCATCAGTCTCTCAAGTTTGCTTGTCAAAGAGCCAGGTGAATATTTGTGTCAGTGAACAGTGCATGATTTCCTGATTCACGTGGCCACTGACAACAAATCTAGTGGTCTGTGAACTTCTGCTTCAGTATATATCATCCAGAAAACTCTCTTCTTCATCAGTCCCCACTCCTCAACATCACAATTTCAGCATTACCTCATATATTTTCATTATTCCCTGCCTTAGTGCAGCTCAGTCAGAATTTGTTTCTATACAGATTCCCTAAAATGACCATGCAGCAGCACTTGGACTTACAGAAGTCAGGAGGATGGAAGCAGATAGGTATGGACACTACAGGAGTTGATGGCAGTGAAGAGCTTGCAAAGACAGTGGGAAATGTTTCATCTTTCAGCTACTCTTACATCTGAACCTATGAAATTACAATAAAAGTGAGCTTTTGATGAAGGAAAGAAAGGGCTACTTCAGTGCTTGGTTTAGGTGATGATGTTGTAGTGAGAGTCAGTTATTACATCTTAATTGTTCTGGTCCATTTTATTTTATTTAATTTTATTTATTTTATTTTTGTGATCTGAAACAAGTGTGATAGACTTACAGTTTGAAATAATGATGCATGTTTTTTTTAAATTTTTTTCTTCCATTTCTGCTTCATTAAGTTTTGCATCTTGGTCTCAGTGAGGATAAAATACAAAGTGAAAAGAAAGAACCATTTTCCTCACTTTTCCAAATAGCTTTTTCTAGCTACACTTTTATTCACTTCCTAAGCAAAAACAATTGTCACAAACTGATTGTGAAAATCATCCACTTGAGAAGAGATTTCTGATCTTCAGAATCTAAATGTCTCCAACTCATAAAAACAAAAAAGTAAAGTAAAAGCTGTCATGGATTCAGGAGGGAAAGAAATGGAAAATTAATGTAGTCTGGCTAAAGTTTCAGCCATGCAAAATGAAAAGTTATGTCAATTTTTAACAATAATACATAGAATAGCCCTGCACAGTCATGGTTCATAGTTCCTGGCCTTGGTCATGTGTGGATTTTTCCTGAGAACCTGACTAGTAATTATTTGTGGAAACCCTCATAATTTTTCAGAAACAGCCAGTATCTTCTGCAATTGATTTTTAGCAGAAAGTTTGCAAGCAGCCAACTTGAGAGTGTTATTTAGCTTTCAATTTTGACCAATGGTTCTGTTCAGAAACTGAATTTTTACAAACAGAAGCATTCATTCAATGGAATGATTCCAGAGATATCATTCCATAGTTTGAACTCTAAATATGCTATCTCTTTCACAGTTAAGTAATGTAATTTAATAAAATGCTGTATTAATAATTGATTAGAAGTTACAGGATGTGTTGATGGCATCTTAGGGATCTTCAGACTTTAAAAACAACAAAACTGGAAACACTGGAGCCAGCTACGTGCACATGTGCTGCATACAGCAACCTGCTACGGTGCGGGAATGCTCGCTCCTCTGCCAGGGATGACCACGCGGTGCCAACAAACTTCTGACAGTTGTTCAAATACAAATCATTTCAGTCACCTTTGGAAATGTTTTGTTATGTTTGAGCATTTTTCTTCTTACTCTATTTAATTTTCATTAAGTTATACAAGTACTACTTGTTTTATCAAATATTTGTATTTTTCTTAATCATCTGAAGAAATTGACATCAGTTGTTAAAAATTGTTTCTCAAGTATTTTTATGTAAATAAAGGCATTTTGATTTTTGAAAGCCATTTAATAAATAATTTCAATTTTCTTAAGCACTTTGATTTTTAAGATAAAATTCATATTACAGTAATGATTCTCACATTATCTACTTAAATATATTTTCAGTACATGTATATATTTTTATCCCATGTTTAAAAGCTTTTTTAGTGGCATTTCAAGTATAATTTGTAGTTTTCTATTATAAGCTACACTTTAAATAATATTTGCTTCAAGATGTTGATGCTATAGAAAGCAGCATATGCAAATTCAATTTCCATTCAGAAATATATTTAGATATATAAGATTGAAACAAATGTTAATAAATATGTACAAAATTTAACGTTTGAGAAAAACAAAACAAACCCTTAGATTCTCATAAATGAACTTCAAATGCTTGTGGTTGAAGAAAATCAACAAAAAATCATTCCTGGGATGCAAAATTATAAAGAATAGAATTGAAAACATGTGGGAATTATTTAAATATGATTCAGTCCCTTTGTACCGAAAGCTTGTTCCCCAGTGTCAAATATAGCAGGTGGTGGAACTTTTAAGAGAAAGATCTAGTGAGAGATTCTTAGGTCAGTGTAGGTACTGACCATGTAGAAAATTACAACAGTTTCCATGAGACCTTGGTTACTTAGCAGAAGACTCAAAAATGTAACAAGCGTCACCTTCCACCTCACTATGCTTCTTTTCTTACCATGTATTCTCTGCTCTTTGTGTGCATTACTGTTGTATTGCTTTCCACTCTGAGGTACTCACTAGACCAAGCTAGTTCCTGTGCCTTCTCCTTGAATCCCTAAAACTTAGTTAAATAAATCTTTGCTCATCACCTAGCTTAAGATATTTAGTAACAACACCAGAAACTGGACAATACCTCTGCTTTTAGAAATATTTCTTACTAAATTTTCATTTGGAACAGTTTGTCATCCTAACTAATATAGTGAATAAATCAGATCTTTAATAGTTATTTCACCTAAATTTATGCAAAACTAATTTTCATTTGCTAGTTGTAGCCCTAATATTCTAAGTCACTAAACAAAAAACTGTTTGTGAAGGTTATATCCTCAAAAATTACTTTTGGGTTGTTAACCACTAAGTGAAATGAGGATTCATGGAGTAGAATATAGTCCCCATACTCTGTATTTTTATCATTATCAAGACATTAATTACCTATCAATAGGGATGATCATATGCCAAACTGAACTTTAGTTCTGTGTTTGAACAGAAGTAATAATTAAATTCACATTTATTGATATGTTTAATTACTTTTAAATGCTTACACTTTTTTCAACATTCAATACTTTTTTAAAGCCATAGCATAGCATGTTATAATTTATTTGTATATGTTTGTTTGATTTAAATTTATTTATATATTTTACATGTACAATATGATGATGTTCATCCCTGGGATCTAGTACTGTCCATGATGTATCTCACTTCTGTCTCATTCCCCTACCCCCTCTTCAATCTTACCATACCTCCTCATTTACAAATACATTATTGAAAAAATTTGAATTATTTTTCCAGTAGCAGTTTGTTCATTCCATCATATAAAGTATAATTTATTATAAGTGACATTCACATGGTATGTGAAAATGATATGGTAGGTGATAAATTTAATGTGACAATATCTCTAGAGAATAACCTGCAAGTATTCTGACTTAGTTCACCTTGACAAACAGTGTTTCAGGCTAAGGAAACCTTATAATTACATAATCTTTTTTTTGGGGGGGCAGGGTCTTGCTTTGTAGTTCAGGCTGGCCCTGAGCTCGGCCTCAAACTCACATCACAGCAATCCTCCTGCCTCTGCCTCCCGAGTGTTGGGATTACAGGCATGAGCCACCACACCCGGCACTGTGGTATGTGTTACTGATTGCTACTGGCCGTGAATCTCCACACCCAGTACTGTATATGGTTAACCGGGGACTCGAACCTGGGCCCTTGAGCTTGCAAGACAAGAGCCGAAATCACTGAGCTAAATAAATCCCCTGGCACCACAATTACATAATCTTGAGTTAAAAAAAAATAATGCAAAATACTTTCTATTGCAATCTTTCTTTCTTCCTCATCCATGTACCTTTTTGTCTTGTCCTTCTTCTCTTCCTGTCTTGTCTCCCTTTCCCCTCCTGCATTATGAGTATTGTACTACTTAAATGATATGAATACATTCAAAAACACTATGCACCCTAAAACATCAGCAGAATATAGAAAAATCTTAAGATGAACAGTTTTATCCTAATGGTACCCCTAATATTTTTTAATGCAGCAAAACTGCTATTTCAAGAGACACATACCTGCATGTTACAATGGTTTAGTTCTGGAACATCGGCCCTAGTTTCATGGACTTTGAGAGGTGGTTAGACCACAGGGCTGCTATTGTCATTTGTGTATTATTCTACTGATAAGTTCTGAGCTAAATTTTCTGCTAATATATGGTTCCTACTCTCCCTCACACTCTTCTCTTCGTATTTCCTGGCTACCGTGACCACCGGGAAAAGTGCAGCTATCCTGAGCTTGTCCACCATATATTCCTTTCTTATAGTCAGTTGTCTGTCGGCTGAACCCCTTGAACCATGAGACTGAATAACATCTAAATTGTATGAATGTAATTAAATCCAATATATTAACAAATCAATGGAAAGGGGGTAGCTAAGTACTATGAAATATTGGAGAATGATAGATTCCAGCTCCTCTGTCAAATGTTTTCTCCAGTCTATTGTCGCTGGCCTAGTCCTTACTTTGAAACTTCAGACACTACTGTATTTTCTTCCAACAATTTGGGCAACTGCTCAAAGTCTATGTATTAAAGACTTAGTACCCAGCTGAAGATTTTGTTTGGAGGAGGTGGAACCCTCAAAATGTCGAGTATGAGTAAAAGGAAGTTGTCACTGGGTAACTTTGCACTTGATAGGGATATTGGCATCCAAGTCATTCCTCTCTCTTTTAGGTTGCTTCTTTACCATGAATTAAATAGCTTCTTTCCATACCTTTTTTCTTAGAATGTTGAGCCTTGCCATTAGCTTTAAGGGTCTATGATATTACCAACTGAAACAATAGAAACCATGAGTCAAAATAAACCATTGGCTGCTCTGGGGATTTAGCTCAGTGGTTCTGACACCTGTCTTGCAAGCACAAGGGCCTGGGTTTGATCCCCCTGTAACCATACACAATACTGGGTGTGGAGACTCACAACCAGCAGCAACACAGTACCACATACCACAGTGCCAGACGTAGTGGCTCACACCTATAATCCCAGCACTCGGAAGGCAGAGGCAGGAGAATTGCTGTGATGTGAGTTTGAGACTGAGCTCAGGGCCAGCCTGAACTACAAAGCGAGACTCTGTCTCAAAAATAAATAAATAAATAAATAATAAACCATTTACTCTATGCTGATTCAAGTATTTTGTAATAGCAAAATATGTATAACACATCTAAGTTTCTAATTTTAAAAATGTGGTGTTTTATATCATTCTGTATCTAAATTATCTCATTTTATTTTGTATTACTATCAAGTGTTTGTATTTTATCTACTGTTAATGTTTTTAAACACTTTGAATAATTCGAGTACCCTAATTACAGATTACTTTTAATAAGTGTCTGAGTCATTTTTAACATGAGAAAGTCAATTCTTATAGTAAATTGGGGTCTTTTCTCTGACATAGTTAAAACTAATTTTATGATCTTTTTGAAATGAGGCTTGATGAACCATTTTTGTCCTACCTTTATTTATTGGGATCTCTCTAAGTTGTGCCATCAGACTTGTTAGCTTTTCAGTGATAATTGTCTGTCTCAGAGTGCAGTTATTTTTTAGGTTATTGTCAGAGTTCTTGCTCTTTCTCTGATGTATATGTAGACTGAGCATATAGTTTTGCCTTAGCCTAGTGAAAGATTTTCTCCTCCTTTCCCTCAATTGCAAAGGAATTTCACTATTAAAAAAAAAAGTAGCAAAGTTTTGCTCTGCGAGGGCCATAGCAGATTGGGGTCTGGGCAGAGTTCGGTTCCTTCACTGCAGTCACTGATGTTCTCACCACTGTCATAATGTAAATGAAGCCATAGTACATGTTAAAGAGGTTATTTTCTTTTGACTAAGTTTCTTCATGTTGGAAACGTCTTCATTTTTTAAGATTACTATTCATTATGTTCAAACTTTCCAACTGATTTGTATGTGTGAGTTATTAAAGTTACCAATATGTCTTCTAGAAATGTATTTTTATTCCTTTTTACCATAATGCTAGCTTTCATTATTTTTTAAATTTTTAATCTTTATCGGTACATTACATAAATGCATCATCATTGCACTGCACAATGGGGATTTGTACCAGTATAACACACAACTTAATTCTCATTTTTTCCCATAGCCCTACCCACTCTACCACCCCCCTATATACACAAAATTTGTTTCCTTACTTTTTTGTTACATTCTCATCATTTTTTCCTTTCACCCTATTTTACACTGAGCATTTTCTATTTCACAATATATAACATACAATTCTAGGACTCATTTACATCTTTATTATCTCATACCAGAGAAAAGATGCGATATGTACCTATCTGTGCCCTATTTATTTCACTTATGAGTATATCCTCAAGGTATGTCCATTTAAGTATAAATGATTCAAACTTGTCATATTTATTTCTCATGATGGGAAAAATCCAAATTAAATGGATTAAATATTGAAAATTATAACAAAAGTAATGTTTCTTGGAAAACAGAAAAAAATATAATGAAAATATATCAGTACATATTGTTTCTTAAATTTTTATGAGGCAAGTTATTCATATCCAGTTTCACCAGAGGGAAAGACAAAACTTATCAAACTTTTACATTATATCTTAAATTGCACAGTCTTTTTAACATTAAATTTTAAGTTTTATTTTTATTCAGAAAGCAGAGGTAGCTTTGTTTTGTATGTTATATTTTAATGAATAAAAGTTATACAATATTATACCTTTAGTAAATATGAAGTTATTTTAGGAAATAAAGTTCTGATAGTCAAAACTGATTTAATAATTTGAATGGAAAACTAAAAAAATTATTTTCATTCATGAATGGAAAATTCTATACCAACAAATATAGTCACATTTAAAACAATCATATTTTTCTCAAAAGAAAAACTTTCTGGGGCCAGGGAGTTAGCTCAGTGGTTCTGGGGCCTGTCTTGCAAGTGCAAGGACCTGGGTTTGATCCCCAGTGACCACATACCATACTGGGCGTGGAGACTCATGCCCAGCAGCAATCAGTACCACATACCACAGTGCTGGGCGTGGTGGCTCACGCCTGTAATCCCAATACTTGGGAGGCAGAGGCAGGAGGATTGCTGTGATGTGAGTTGGAGGCTGAGCTCAGGGCCAGCGTGAACCACAAAGCAAGACCCTGTCTCAGAAAACCTTAAAAAAAAATACTTTCTGGTTTTAGTCATCCAGGAAATTATTTCTCAAAAAAATAGGCATAGCACAATTTTCTAATTGCATTGAAATAATTTCATAAGTACTTATTGATATTTTAGGATGCTTTCTATTATATCAGTACTAGATTGTATACAAGGTAGCACATGCCTATGATGATGATGAGAATCTCAAAAAATTCTTTATAATAATAAGAGCTAAAGTAACAGGCTATATTCTAGAAGATCTTCATTACCTTAATCACGCAGGCTATGTAGAGGCCCTATGACTAAATAAAACTAAAACTTTGAACTTCCAACATAAGTAAAATATTGGGCTTTGCATCAGTTCTTAAACAAATGGAAAGGGTTATAGTATATGATCTTCTAATCAGTACCTTTCAGTGATATATATATATATATATATATATATATATATATATATATATATATATAATTTCAGACAGGGTTTCACTTTTTTTTGTAGTTCAGACTGGCTCTGAGCTCAGCCTTGAACTCACAGCAATTCTCCTCCTATCTTTGCCTCGCAGGTGCTGCAATTACAGGCATGAGCTATCATGCCTAACACTGTGGCCTATAGTTCTGATTGCTGGTGGGCGAGAGTCTCCATGCCAGAACCACTGAGATAAATCCCGGCCCTTCCATGTAACTTTTATCTTATGCTGCAAATGTAGAATACTAAACTTCTCAGTTGTAAATTATATATAATTTGTGACTAATTATTGAACTCCCATAAAGAGCACGTGGACATATATAGACAAACAAATAAAACAACAAAAATGAATGTGGTAATGCCAGTGTATCCCCATTATATCTGATTATTCAGAAATACTTAAAAATAGCCTCTTCCAGCTCAGTTCAGAGTCCTATCTCAGAGAGCTATAAGGAAGGCTCATAAATTCTCCATGTAGTAACATCTGATCAGTTTAACGTCAGTACCTCATGGGATGTCTGAGCTGTATAGCCCTGGGCTGGAAGCAGAACCACAAAAACATTAAAATCAAGTACAGCTCCACTCACGCTGGGTACCCAAGGGGTCTTCTGTAATCACTCCAAAGTTGGAGGGAAGTTTCATTCAGAATGATGACTATTAGCATCAATTAATTTATTTAGTGAGAGCCTCTGTGAATAGAGCCATTTCCTGGGAAGAAAAGACCTGGTTCCCCATCTCTCTGTAAGAGAACTCTTCTACACATCTCTGGGGCTCATCTGGGACTTAGGGAGGTGCATTTTTCAACTCCTTTCTCACTGAACTGTGAACCTCAAAGCTCCAAGAAAAGCAACATTACCTACACCAACAGATGACTGATCTGTATGGGAGGCTAGCCTCTCTTGGGGTGTAGGCACGAGGATCCTGGCTGGGCCACAGAACCTGCTGAGGCTCTGAAACCTACCTAGAGACCCCTCCAATGTCAGCCTCCTCCTAAGCCACCAATTCTGACTCCCCATACATCTTTGAGCAGCTCCTTCTGCAGGCTAACCTCCAGCAACACAGAGGCACCATCCAAATGCAACTTTGAGAAACATGGGGACCTTTTTACTATAACCAACAGAGGCATATCTGGGAAGGTGAATGCATGTTAGTGTGCTGGCTCTTCACCACCCTGACCTCATTAATTGGGAGAATCCTATCCTTCATGTACAGAGAACCCCACAGGCTGAAATGATCAGGACTCCTGCAAAGGGAAAGGCCCATGGAGAAGCCAACAGGAAAGCTGACCTAGAACAAAGCTACACTGGAACCAATGTGCCCATTGTTCCATATGTGGATGCTGGAGGGATGACTGCCCCTGCCCTGGCTGGCTAGGAAACCCCTACCTAAATACAAGAACAAAGTTCAAGTATTCTAGGACTGAAGTGATGCTCAGAAACCATGTGGGGTGCCAGAATATGTGGGGCTGGCCACTGCAGGAGAATATGAGCAGGACTGGAACTCATCTGGCTTCATTTTGTTAGGCCCCCAGGAGCCTGTCAAATGAAGGAGTGTGTGGGGCCAGTCCATTGACTTCATGGTAGATGAAGATGAACACTCCACATGTTCATTCCATTATGATGGTAGATGGTAGGTGAACATTCCATTGTGACCCAAACTGTGGGTTCAGGGAAGAATTGTTGAACCTAATAGGCAGCCTTTTCCTGCTGCCCAAAAGATGTGAATCAGGTATCCATGAAGTCATTCACAAATTTCTATACTTCCCTGATGGTCCCATGGCATTAATGGGTTGAGAGTTACTGGGAAAGATTCAGGTTCAGATAATTTTCCGCTCCGTGGATGCCTTGACTCTGTGAAAACCAGAAATAAAAGTCATGAAAACCTGGAGTGTAGACTGAAGACAATCTAGATAGATTGGCCCAGACTGCGCCTCCAGAAACTGTAAAGCTAACACCCAAAGCAGAGCCAATGCACTCGAACATTATTTCATCTCTCGTGAGGCCTAGATTGGGACCCAGAAGCACCTGGATATGTTTCTAAATTATGGAAATCTCCAACTTTGCCAGTCATCTCAGATCACACCACTCCTGCCTGTCCAGAAGCTGGGCACAGATGACTATTGGCCAATTTGGGATCTGTGAGCAGTAAGCCTGGCCATGCCCACTTATACTCAGTTGCCCCAAACCCTTACACTTTCCTGGGTCTCATTACTGCTAAAGCAGTCTTTACATGGCTAGGTCTCAAGAATGTCTTCTGCATCCACCTGGCTCCACAGAAACAGCCAGAGTTTTCTCTCCAGGGACCTGTGGTGACAATGATGACACAGTTCAGCTGACCAAGGCTGTCCCAACAATTCAACATTTCCCCACCAACTTCAGCATGGCAGTGGGTACCAATCTGAAGACCTTCCAGTGGGTCAACATGGTTGTGTCCTGTACTTAGATACTTGCTGCCAGCCAGGTCTTTGGAGGATTTCATTAGAGGAACTTGATAGTCCCTTACTCTTCTGTGACAGGCAGCTTCAAAGTCTGCAGGTAAAAGGCCCAAATATGCCAGTAGCAGGTGAAATACCAAAGTATCCATATGTTGCAGGATCAGCACCAACTGGTGTTCGAGAGGAGGCGGGCAGTGTGTTCACTCCCAGTTCTGATGTCCACAAGACCAGGTCCGGGAATTCCTTTGGGCTGTAGGTTTCTAGAGAATCTGTGCACCTAACTTCTTGGATTTAGTGAAACATCTTCATAAAGCACAAAATGGGAGGAACAAGTACCTCACCTGCAGGAACAAGTACAGCAAAACCCTTTGAAAACATCAAACAGGCCCTCAACAAGGCACCAGGCCTGAAACTTCCAGACCTGACTAAGTCTTTCCTCTTCTATATCCATGAGTATCCCAGCACAGTAGTAGGAGAGTGTTTTGGGTTTTTTGTTTGTTTGTTTATTTTATTTTATTTTATTTTATTTTATTTTATTTTATTTTATTTTATTTTATTGAGAGAGGCTCTCAGATTTTTGTAGTTCAGGCTGGCCCTGAACTAGCCTTCAACTCACAGCAAATTCTCCTGCCTTTGCCTCCTAAGTACTGGGATTATAGGCATGAGGCACCATGCCCAGCACTATAATATGTGGTATTGATTGCTAGTAGGCATGAGTCTCCATGCCCAACATTGTTGTATGTAGTTATTGGGGATCAAACGGAGGTCCTTGCACTTGCAAGACAGGCACTGAACCACTGAGCTAAATCCTTCACCCAAGAGTGGGAGTTTTAATGCAAGTGTTAGGGTCATGACAATGGCTGGTAGTATAGCTTTCTAAGCAACTTGACTGTGTTGTGCAACGCTGGCCTCCCTATTGTGAGGATTTGCAGTGACAGCTCTCTTGGTGGCAAAGGGTAATAGACTAATTATGTGACAAGAATTAACAGTCTGAGTTCCACATTTAGAACTGACACTGATGAAGTACAAAGGACAATACTAGCTAAATAATACCAGGATGGGCAGATAGCAAGGAATCTTATGTGAAAACCCATACATTCACCTGGAAGAAGTGCAGACTCTAAGTCCTGAATACCTATAGCCTGTTGAGCCAGGTCAGCACACAGCAAGCTGTATTGGACATGTGAAAAAATAGCATATACTGTACTCCACCCAAACTGTTCAGTGTTTTATGTGTTAGGTTCAATCCATCCTTCTTTCTTTTTCTGTCAAAACTTAACCTTCATTATCAGATTGTTTCAGAGGGAGAGGATTTTAGAAGATTTAACTTACATAACTGTTGCCTACAGGTACAAAATGAAGGAAAAGTCATAAAATAAATAATAGAAAATGAGAAAAATTGCTCATATTTCAGTCCAGACCCAGAAGGGTTGGAACCCTGAGGAACTGTTTGGAGGGGTAGTTTTCAACCTTCAGGCAATTAAAAACCCTCTAGGGGTTGTACTTATAATTTGGAGGTCTTGTCTAATCCTACCCTACTTAGCTACCTTGGTTACAAGATCTGTCTTCAGCCTCAATGAAGCAATGGTTGAAAGAAAAATTGTCCCTCATGTGACGATGTGGGAAACATAAACTTTTAAACCAAGATGATGTTCTTTGACCCTAAAAGATGGGGTCTGAGCATCAAAGAGGTGTGGGTGGGAAGGTCTCTCCTGGAGGAATGTTCTGAGGACCTCTTTAGAATGAGGAAGGCAACATGGTACAATCAGTTCTCTGTATAGTTCTAAAACAGGAACTGTACCCAATCAGTCTGCAAGTTGTCATATAAGGGAAATAAAGAAACAAAAAATGTGTAAAGGAGCAACTCCTACTGTGCTGGGGGCTCAGCCTTTGAATGCAGGTTCACTGTGGCAGCGTGAACAAAGCTGCTTCCTGAAAATAAAAGTCTCGATGTCCCATGTCTCTGTGAGAGAATCTTGCTACATTTTCTCACGGACCCTTATTTCCCTACATGGAATCTTTGTGTTAACAACTATAAAAATAAAGTGTTGGAAGAGTAGAATACTTGAGACGTCTCACTTTTTAATTTTCTTGCTTTTTAATTCCTGTCTCCTAAATACCAACACAAAAGAAAACAATATTTTATACAAACAGAATTACATTTTATACATTTATTTCATATTAGTAATGCTCAGGCATATAGAATTGCATAACGTGGAAACAGACCTTAAATTGAAAATGAAAAAAATCATATGCTATAAAGTTTTGCCAGTAAGAAAATTTCAACAAATTGAATTTATGTGAATTATTATACAGTGATAACTATGAACAATAACGTGAGTTCTGTGATAGAATAGGTCAAATGTATTAAGTATCTCCAACACACATCTTCTAAATTCAGAACATGAAATAACTCAGAATCACTGAGCTAGTTCAGTTCTGCTGACTTAATGAAACTGAATCACTACCAACTGAATAATCAGCCCAAAATAATAAACAGTAAATAGAAATATAATACAATGTACAGGCACTCTGAAAAGTGATTCCTCTCATTAATCCTAGAAAGGAGAGTGCAGTGTTACTTCAGAGAAGGAATTGACATAGTACCTTTTGGCTCTGTAAATTTCCTCCGGTCATCATTAATGATTCATATATTAATTATTTTGTATTACTATAGAGACAACTTGTTGAGTTAAATTTGCTGGTGTTTCATTGAAGCTTTGCACTAATACTTGTAAAAGAAATATGAAACACTATGTCTACACATGAGTCAAGTATTAATGCGATGTTTTATATAATTTGCACAACCATTTTGCTTATGCTTCTATTTTATGGAACAGACTACAGAACATTTGTATTTTTTCTTCCATGAATGATAGATTCACTACCAGAATCATGTGTGCTTTCTTTCACTGTAAAATAATTAAATATCAATTTGACCTATTCTTCTCTGAATGAGTTCTGGCAGTTTGTGTCTTTGACAAATTGACTTATTTCATCCATTGTATTAAATTTAGGTGCATAGTTGTATAAAACATTTTATTGTCCTTTTCATATACATGATATTGATAGTAATGGATGTATTTTCATTTATGATATGGTAATTTATGTATTTTTTTCATGATTAGTCTACATTAATTTTATTTCTCTTTTCCCAGTAGCAGCTTTTTGTCTTTTAACTTTATTCAGTTTCCTGATCTTTGACTTTATAATTTATTTTGCTCTTGTTTTAATAGTAAATTATTATTTCTGGAGTTTCTAGAGCTCTCAGTTTAGATTATCAATATTGATGTTTTGAATTTTATAATATATGAAATTCATGCTATGCAATTAGTGAATGTATGAATTTAATGAACTAATTTTAGTTGTAAGCAGTTTTTATGGTATCTCACATGGTTTAATAAACAATATTTGATTTACATTTATTTAAATGATTTAAAATACAGTATTTTAACAATTATATATTATATATTAATAAATATACATGAAGTTTTATTTATCTAGATAACTATTTGATGTACATTTTTCAAGTTTCACCTATCCTCTCATTTATTTATTCTAGGATATTGTTTTATTTTATTTATTTATTTATTGACACAGGGTCTTGATTTTTAGCTTAGTCTGACCTTAAGTTCAGCTTCAAACTCACATCACAATAATCCTCCTTCCTCTGCCTCCTGGGTGCTGGGATTACAGGCGTGAGCCACCAGGCCTGGTACTGTGGTATGTGGTACTGATTGCTGCTGGGCATGAGTCTCCATGCCCAGTATTGTATGTGGTTACCAGGGGATTGAAACCGTGTCCTTATGCTTGCAACACTGGCACTGGAACCACTGACTAAATCCCCGGCCCTATTCCAGGATATTTTTACTGCAGTCTAAGAATGTATTTTTTATTATTTGTGTTATTAAGTCTTCCCATTTATATTTTGCAACCTATAATGGGGTCTATCTTGTTGCATGTTCCATGTAAGCCAGAAATGATGAGGACATGCTACTGTGGCTACTGTATTTTATCATTTTCTTCAGTTTAGTCTATGTCCCATGCTGTCAAAAGTGTCTGTTGGTTTCCTCATCTTATCTAAGACACGAAAGAAGGAGATGTACAATCTGTTAATTCTTTCATTCCACATTTTATAAAACTATCATCAGATCTCTTCCTTATTGAGTAGGGCACTGTTCTGGAGAACACTCCAGCTGTCTTTAACAGACATTAAGGTATCTTTAAAAGGTATTGTTTTTCTACTTATGTTGTTTGGGGATCAGATTTCTTTCTGATTTTCACAAAAATTATTTAATTGTTTCATTTTTTGTCTACTGATTAAATATACTAATCAAATCCATAAATTACTTCTTTATAAACACATAAATTAGTGTTTAATTGAATAATGGATGTTTCCAATAAACACTTAAAGTTATCCATTACAAAGACTTCAGCATTTTAGGATTTTTCCATGTTTATGGATAGAAAATTCTACATTTACTATATGCAATTTTTAAATGGCATATATATTTAATATTATTCAAAATCATATCTTAATAAAATTGTGTAAAATTCCAAGAAGAAAAGTACTGAAAAACTACAAAAATCTTGGAAAATAATAAGTATTTAGTGTCAAAACCTACTAAAAATGAGCTTTCAATTTTAAATGGCATTAGAAGATTGATGGGCAGTACATTCAATCCATAGATCACCCTGAGTATTATTCGTATTTTAGAAACATTAAATCTAATCTACAAGTCAGGGCTATTTAACTATCGTATTTGTGTTTCCTTGAATTCCTTTGATCAATGTTTTTCCATGGGGCAGTGCATAAATATGATACTTGCTTGGTTTGTTTAACTCATAGCTCTTGTTTGATACTATTATATATGGAAAATGTTTCTTAACTTTATTTTGGAATAGTTTGTTGCGAGTGTATACATACGTTATGATGATTTTGTAAACAAACTTTTCTGAAATATTTTCACTGGTTTTACTGTTTAAGAGAAAATATTGTAAGAACGTATAATTAGAAAACAGATTTCTTATTTACTTTCTATTTTCTTATGCCTCTAGTTAGAATTTCTAGTACTATGATATATTGACTTGAGTCTATGTTTTCAAGTTTTCACTGGGAATATAATGGTAATTTTGGAACTGTAAAAAGCTGAAAGCATATTACCCCATCATTTCAAAATATACTCACACATCACCAAAGGAACAGGATAGAAAGCCCAGTATTTACAGAAAGGCAAGTATTTGCAGCCAGTTGATTTTTAATACATATTAAAAGTACTCAATGAAAAACTGATATCTTGAGTAAATGTTGGAGAGACTGTGTATTCACATTTAGGAAAATACAAGTGAATATTTGGCTTATCTGAAGCAAATACAAATCAAGAGAGAGTGTACAATGTGACTTTAATTCATAGTGTGAGAAGAAATTACAGAGGAATTTCTCTATGACATTTTCTGAGTAGTGATTTCTTGGACAGGACCCCAAAATGCAGGTGAAACAACAAAGATAGCCAGATAAGATTGATCAAACTGGAAATCTCTTGAATGAAAAAGAAAGTAACTGAAGAGAGAACCCAGTGATTAGGAGAAATATTTACATTGTATGTATTTAGTAAAGAGATAATATATAGCCTGATAAGTAAATAAAGCAACTTAATAGCAAGGAATACAAATCTGACTTTTAAAAGTGCACAAATAATCTGAACATTCTTCAAAATCAGAAATAGGAATGACTGGAAGAAGTGATACTGCTCAAACTCAGGCTAATAGTATTGAAAGTTCATAAGAATGTTCATACAGAGAAGAAACAATATGTTTAAGAAATGGTATCCAAAATATATTTTTCAGAATCATCTAAAAGATAGAACTATTTAAATTGGGGTGTCTTGTCATGATAGATCATTTCCCAGTGTTATAGAGATTATCAAAGTCAACACTGAAATATAAGCTTTCTTCCTCGAAGTCTTATCTACTGTGCATAGGATCCCATGAGTCCATAAAGGCTGATGGATTATTACTGAATTGAATGGCAAGTAATCAAACTACACAGCAGAGCTCGAGCAATATTGTGATGTGAACAGGGACACAGGTCCCGCAGCCAATCACCCAGTGCAAATCTCAACTCTAAAAATTAATAGCAGGCTTCACTTTGAAAAGGGCTGTTAATTTTCTCAACTCACAAAATTTTCTCCATAAGAAATAAATGAGTGTATTTTTGCCAAATTCCTTACAGTAGATAAAAACTGTAAGTACTAGTGAATATTCATTGTCTGAGGCAAAAACAGAACTCAGTGATTTTAGCTTCATTTTATTTCCATGGAAAATATTATCTCAAATATAAATTAGCATTTATTATTTTATTGTAAATGGATTTATACAAGTCAAAGAAGAAGACGAAGTAAATATGAATAAGATGGTACCTTGATTTTCTTCTCAAGTGAAGTTTTCCTATTCACTACTCAGGATACACTTAAATAAAAGTCATTTTCCAAACTATTTTCCTAAGCTTTCTTTGTCTACAATTTCCAATGCTATGTACACTAAGGAAAATCTTAAGTAGGATATGATTTTTAACACCAACATGAATTTTCATGTCAACCATGCTGCTTTGCATCTGGTCTGTCCTTATCTGGGTCCCCAGATGCAACAATGTTTAGAGGCAGAGATCTGGGGAAGCGACTGGAACAATAGGCTCTGAGATCATCTATGGATTAAATCAATAATAGATTCATAACTGGATGGAGTGTTGGAAGGTGGCAGAACCTATGCAAGTGGTATCTGTCTGAAGATGTGGGGTACTTGTGTGTGCATCTTGTCTTGTGCCTGTTCCTTGATCTCTTTGCTTCCTGGTAGACAAGAGCTGTGAAACTTTCCCTTTTCCTGCTCTTCCACCACCTTGATATTCAGTCTCACCATGCTCTCAAATCCAATGGACTTAACCAATCTCTGGCAGAAAACCTATGAAAGGGAAGGCTAAAAAAATCTTTAAAATTTATATTCAACTACCTTGTGTCATACTGGCAGAAAGTTACACACTGATCTATGCTTCAGAAGTAAGAGGAAAAGTCGTGGTTATCATTGGATGTTTTTGGCATATTTCCCTAGTAAGTACAATACACATTTAATTCATAAGAAAACTTTTGATTTCTTCTTTGGAAGTCATTCAAATAATGCAAGGGTAGAAACCAAAGTTTTACCAAGATTTTTGGTTAACCTAAGATTGTTTGCACAACAGATAAATACTGACCTGGTGAATATTCATTCCATATATTTGCCTTAATGTTCTCAGATACTAAGGCTCCTAGGGATGTAAAACAGTTTACATGTTTAATTTTAACTCTAAATCAGACAAAACCATATTTTCTTGGGCTGTGAATTTAGCTAAGTGGTTCTGGCACCTGTCTTGCAAGCACAAGGACCTGGGTTCGATCCCTGGTTAACCACATACAACACTGGGTGCCCAGCAGCAATCAGTACCACATACCACAGTGCCGGGCCTGGTGGCTCACGCCTATAATCCCAGTACTTGAGAGGCAGAGGCAGGAGGATTGTTGTGATGTGAATTTGAGGCCAGCCTGAACTACAAAGCGAGACCCTGTCTCAAAACAAAACGAAACAATAAAACCCCATATTTTCTTTTAGATTCAATGGATAATAAGTTATAATTATGGCACAAGTATAAATATTACTTTTTTCTAAAAGTTCCATCTATTAAATAATACTATAAGAATAGAGGTATATTAAGATGATATTTTTGTTATCATCTTAATGCAAATTCAAATATTCCCTTTCATGTTAGCCTTATGAATTCTTAATTTTACCTGTGCACTAAATGTATTCCTAATAATGCCAAAGTGGTTAGAACTGATGAATTAAATATATTCATCTTGTATAAGCTATTTTTAAACTAGATTTCATATGTATAATATAGATTATATATACATCTAAATTAGTTTATTATTAATAATAAATGATTAATATTTTAGTAAAGGTAAAGTGAAAACTAATATGAAAAGCTGCAAACAGATTTTTCCTGTATTTTGAAAAGGTGTTTCTTCTGCTCTTACCCTGAGGTCACTATGTAAACCAGGTGAACTTTAAACTCACAGCAATCCTCCTGCCTCTGCCTCCTGAGTGCTGAGATTACAGGTGCAAACCACCACATCCGACATTGTGGTGCATGGTACTAATTGCTAATGGGCATGAGTCACCACTCCCTCCACTGTTGTATGTGGTTACCAGGGATAAAACTCAGGACTTTGCATTTGCAAGGCAGATGCTTAAAACTGAGCTAAATCCCTGGGGCTCTTTCTTTGGTGTTTTTTTGTTTGTTTGTTTGTTTGTCTGTTTGTTTGTTTTGGGGTTTTTGACAGTCTTACTGTGCAGTTTACACTAGGTTTAGACTCACTACATAGCCCAGGCTACCCTGGTAGTTTTTGAAATCCTCCTCCTTCATTTACCAAGTGCTGGGGTTACCTTCATGTACTTCCTAAGTAATTTTTTTTAGTTCAAAAAAAATGGATAAGACCTGCTTCTTATCCTCTGGACTGAAAAATTCCTCTCTTGAGGATGTTGGCTGCCATCCTCAAAACCACTAAGATGCTAAAAAGTGAGAAAAGACCAAGAAAAAATGTTGCAGTTTTTCTATTAGTTTTGTTGCTTTTCTTGGAATCCATAATTCATTTGGTTCCTATAAATTTTGACTATGTTACAGTGTTCTTACAAAGTTGATTCTCACAGGCTTTGATTGAATTCTGATGATGTTATGAAGAGAAATTTTCTTAGATATAAATACTTTAATATTTTAACACATGTCTTTGGTTGCCTTTTTAAAAGTAGCCTGATCTTTTTTTATTTCTACCTGAGAAAATTTTGAGAGTCAGAAATAATACAAGTTAGAATGTTTTGCACAGCCATAAATAAAGTTTTGTGGTTTAGACCCTGTGTTTATATATACATATCCTTTGGTCAGATGGAGGAGAACAGGATGCAACTGCGAGAAAATCATTCTTTATTTAGCCCAATACTGATCCTTATTTCACTGCTATCTTTTTTATATTCCTTGCTCTTAGTACCTTTAGTTTGGTTTAGGAATCAAATAAAAGTAAAGACTTGTAAATCAGTTGGAAACAACACTATCCTGACACATTGGTTGTAGAAAAGATGATCTCATGATTTTTGCTAAGGATGAGATCACACAGTAAGAACAGGAGATCAGCATAAGCACACAGCACAGAAGGGGGGAACCCCTGAAAAGTCACTTCCTCTGATACGTTATGAGGGGTTTTTCGGGAGGAATTTATGATTCTTTCTTAAAAATATTTTTATTGCTTTTTTCTTGTATGTGAGAAGCACATGCCTCTTGGCACATGCCTCTTCAGGCAATTCCAATTTAAGTGTACCTTACATAAGAATATGTAAGCGTAACATCACTATTTTGGTGGGACCATTTACTCTGTCCTCTTACTATTATCTACTTTCTGGTTGTCCACATCATGATAATATTCTTTATAGTGATGGTGACTTATTCTTTATCAAAAGATTAAAATCAAAGGAGGATCATTCATCTTTTTTCTAAGTTACTAAAGCTAACTCTTGAATTATTATTATTTTTTTTTTTTTAGGTTTTTGGAGACAGGGTCTTGCTTTGTGGTTCAGGCTGGCCCTCAGCTCAGCCTCAAACTCACATCACAATCCTCCTGCCTCTGCCTCCCAAGTGCTGAGATTACAGGCGTGAGCCACCACACCCGGCACTGTGGTATGTGGTACTGGTTGCTGCTGGGTGTGAGTCTCCACACCCAGTATTGTTATGTGGTTACCAGGGAATCGAACCCGGGTCCTTGCGCTTGCGAGACAGGCGCCAGAACCACTGAGCTAACTCCCCGGCCCCTAACTCTTGAATTATTGCAATATGCCTAAAAAAGATTTTGTAACCTCACCCAGTTACAGTCACATTCATAAAGTTGTTCCTTACATAAAGTTGTTCCATAACAAGTCTGATTGCTACAAATTAAGTTATTTTTCAGTGGATCATGTTAAAAAGAGAAAAATCTCAGGGCTGGGGAGTTAGCTCAGTGATTCCAGCACCTGTCTTGCAAGAGCAAGAACCTGGGTTCGATCCCCCGGTAACCACATAAAATACTGGGCATGGAGACTCATGCCCAACAGCAATCAGTACCACATACCACAGTGCCGGGCATGGTGGCTCACGCCTGTAATCCCAGCACATGAGAGGCAGAGGCAGGAGGATTGCTGTGATGTGAGTTTGAGGCTGAGCTCAGGGCCAGCCTGAACTACAAAAAGTGAGACCTTGTCTCAAAAACCCAAACAAAAAAGAAGAGAGAGAGAGAGAGAGAGAGAGAGAGAGAGAGAGAGAGAGAGAGAAGCTCAGTGCTATGATTGTCAATGGTACTAAAATTAATATGTTTGAGGAACCCATGTAAGAATGAAGGGGGAAGCAAAACAACAAAGACAAGTTGTTGAACATTTACCTGTGGTTTTTAAGCAGCACTGAAATAAATTTAGAAAGGTTCAGTTATATTATTTGAAGTGCTATGTCTTAATTACTTTCTCTTTGTTGGAGCCAAATATCCACAACCCACAAGTTAAAGTAAGAAAACTTTAATTTGGTTTATAGAAGTTTCAGTCTATAGTTGCCTGTCTCTAGGGCAAACTGGAATGGAAGAAGGGATGGCAGAAGAGGAACAGTCTGGTGGAGCAGGGAGGAGGTAGCAGCAGGAGCAATGAGCCTTCTGGACTTTCACAACATTATAGATCTGTTGTATGATGCCACCCATACATAGGTGGGACTTTCTGTTATTCACACTGATAACTGTTCTAAACCAATTAGTGGACCAATCCAGGACATGCAGCCTAGTATCACATACTCTAGATCAAGCCACCTCTGAGTATCCCAACCTACAACACTTGAGATTTTGGCAGGACAACTAGATAGAAGGCATAGCATGCTGATCCCCAAACTCAGTAACTAATCGTAATACCATTGCCAGGAAATTATTGAAATTTCGCAAATAAGAACCGGTAAGTTGAAGATCTTCAGTGAAAATCCAGGCATACATGTTACAAACAGTTGATGTTGACACTATGCAGGGTCACTCCTTAATATGTGCATGGATATGTATATTTAATCACATATTATACAAATTTTAAAGTCTTCTGTCCACTCGTATCCATGATGTCTATCATATATTTTTCTTATATCTTTAATGTGCACAATGATTCCTTAATTCTTAACCTAATAGCTCTGAGGAAGTCCACCTGCTGCCATTTTTCATCCCAGATAGAATAAACTATTCATTCCAATTTATTCAATGTTTGCATTTCCATGTGTTTGTTGCCAACATGCTATCTATGTCTTCAGGTTACTTTTATTTTATTGGGCCACAGTATTCACTTACCGGTCACTCTGCTTCCAGCCTAGTCCTTATGTGACACACTCTTGGTAATAACAAGGGACCGTGCCAAAGATTAATGTATGAAATATTCTTAGTAGGAAGGAAAAACTCATTCTGCTCTATCAGAAGGAAGTATAAATTTTGCTTTCCCATGAATAAATTAAATTGTCTCAAATATTCAGTAGTATCTCCAGCAAGTTCTAACCAATCATTTCATAAAAATGAAGATGAATGGATGTAATGAAGAACTATATTAGGAAAATACTCCACTGCTCCACCCAGAAACCAATATAAAAATCTCCCTTGGTCTATGGACTAAATCTGCCAGATTTAGTTCTTTGTTATAAGGTGCAGAATCATCACTGATAAACATATTTCAGAAAAAAAACCACATTTTATAGCAGAATATTTTTGCAATTCCATTTATCACTAGTTATTAGTAATCTCATACTGAGCCTAATTTATAAAATAAACTTAGTTATATCTGTATATGTACATTTGTGCACCAATTAAAGATAGAGATGGATACATTGTGAGAAATATTCCATTAGATTGCACTATTGTGTGAAAATCACAAGTGCACTTATTTTAACCTAACATGTGAAATAAACAACACATGCTGGATGGTAAGTATAGTTCCTCATCATATGTGTGATCTGTTGCTAACAAAACAGTTATGTGGTTCATAGTCAGGAAAAATACAGTTGTACTGAAAAGGTTGTTATCCAAGCATATACAGAAAGTCTAGGAACATATTCTAATAATGTCTTGCTAATAATAACTATTGTTTATGTAACTGCCAGGGCATTATTCTTAATGTTCTCAGAATCTTTGAAGGGAGTCAAGGAATGCTATATCAGCTAAGTAGACACACAACGTCCATACAGATTCCTGTTGGAATTCCTCATGGAGAGCTACAATTAAGTTTCTGAAGTTCCACAGGCATCACACCTGCTAAGTACCTTGGCTCCTACCACCTTTGTGTTAGAGATAAGGGTGTGCTAAGTAGTTTAGGTGGTTCTCAGGCTCATGGCTTTGCTGATTAGAGAGATGAACAATGACCCAGATCTCTCAATTCACAGTGCACTGTTCTGTTGCCTGAGAAAAATCAATGAGTTCAACAAAAGCTCTGTGTCACAATCAAGAGGTAGAACTTCCTAGAGAGAAAAATGGACCAGCTCACAAAGGAAGGCCTTTGGGTCACCAAAGAACTAAGATATATGAAAACAAGTGCAGAGCGCACACCGCAGGTCATTGGGAGCCTTTAAAAAGTATCACTGTGGTTTGTATGTAGAGGCCCCAGATATGCTTCCTGCATGCACAGGATGACCTTTAAAAAGTGGATTATATGGCTATAAGCTGATTTATTGCAGCAGGTGAGGTCACACTTGCCACTGGATTTGACTGTTTGTATTTCTCTGGACAAATTGCTTTTAATCTTCTATGTCTACATTGTTTCATCTGTAAAATGAAGATAGGGACTACTGTTAACACAGGTTTGCCGTATTCAATCTTACATTCCAGATTGTTATAGAATATACAGCTTCAGTTGAAGATATACATTTATCAAGTCTCTAGCAATGGTAAAACATTCAATAGGGCAGTAGTAATTCAACCTTTCCAGTTTGAAGAAACTCTGATGAACTTTCAGTATACACAAAATAAGTGGTCACATGTTTGTAAGTTTTCAATCAGATTCAGAAAAGCAGAAATCATGTCAGATTCCAGTAAGTGCATGTCAACACAAATACATTTACACATATGAAGTAAATAAAAGTAGTCATTGTTAAAAAACATATGTAGTAGGTGCTTGTGTCTTCATGGGATTTCATCCACAGAAATACAAATACCCAATGTAGTGGAAAGTGCTTTGAGGAGTATAGGTTTAGAGCAGAGTATGAGTATATAACTTGCAGGATGGACTGGTGTTCTAAACAGAAGAGAGATTAAGGTTTCCTGCTGTAAGATAACAAGGAAAGATAATGTGAAGCATAGGCAAGAAGCAAGACATTTCCAAGAAGCTTGTTATAGGAGCACCCTGTTCTTGGACTTCTAGAGTCAAGAAATGAGAGTGAAAATTTTATCTTTATTAAAATACATACACTATGATGATTTGCTATAGAAATTAGAGCTGACAAAATATATTAAATTGATTGCAACAATTATAAGTTTGGCCAACTAAAATAGTTAATTAAGTGATGAGTTGTGCATGTATATAATTGAGATAATTAAGATACTTTCCTTGTGTACAAATTTACTTATGTTTAGTAAAATAGAAATTCACCAAAAGATAACAATTCCATGCAAATTTCCTTCATATGAAAGCTGAATTGTACATGACTTTCTATGTAGAACCATTAACTAATGAGAATAGAGATCTCATGAAATTCAAAATCTATACATATGCAAAAATGCAAACTGCAGGGCCAGGGAGTTAGCTCAGTCGTTCCAGCACCTGTCTCACAAGGGCAAGGAACCGGGTTCGATTCCCTGGTAACCACATAACAATACTGGGTGTGGAGACCCACACCCAGCAGCAACCAGTACCACATACCACAGTGCCGGGCGTGGTGGCTCACGCCTGTAATCCCAGCACTCGGGAGGCAGAGGCAGGAGGATTGTGATGTGAGTTGGAGGCTGAGCTCAGGGCCAGCCTGAAACACAAAGCGAGACCCTGTCTCCAAAAACCTA